>JARHVA010000038.1:6022500-6265000 GCA_037957365.1 Torreya grandis | reverse complement strand
GATAAAATTTGTAAACATGAACTCGAAAAATTTATTGAGATGCATAGTTGGAAAGAAGCCTAATCAATGGGACTTGGTTTTATCACAAGTTGAGTTTGCATATAATAATTAAGTGAATAGATCAATAATTAAATAAACATTTCAATTTTTTTATAGAATAAATCCTATGAATGTTTTATATTTGGTATAATTACTAATTTTAGAATGAGTTAGTGAGATGTAGAAGCATTTGCAGAATATATACAATAATTACAAGAAGTAAGGAGAAAGTTGCAAAAAAGTAATGCAAAGTACAAAGTAGAATCAGATGTTAGAATAAGGTCAAAAATATTTGAATAATGATATTTATTGATGGTTTACTTGAGGAAAGAGACATTTCCAAAAGGCACACATAGTAAGTTGAAGTATAATAAAATTGGACTATTCTGAATTGTGAAGGAAATCAATGACAATGCTTATGAGGTGAGTTTATGATAGAATTTTGATATCTCTCTAATATTTAATATTTAAAATTTATATGATTTTTATGGAAAATATGGTGAAGGTGAATAAGATGAAGAAGTAGATTGGAAGCAACAGGTGCCAAAGAAGAAAAAAGAAAAGAGTTTATAGGTTCTAGATAAGAAGATAGTAAACACAAGGCAATGAAGTTATGACAAGTGTTTAGTATAGTGGGAAGGGTTAAAATTGGAAAAAACACTTGGATTATATAATGGGAGATGAATAATATTGATAAGAACAAATAGAATCAATACAATCAGATCAGCTCGTAGGAGCTGAGTTATTTTCAACTAGAGGAGAATGATGCAGAAAAAGAGACCAAACTTTTGGAGGCCATAACTTTGTATCCATACCTCTATTTGAGCCCATATTTTCACCAAAATGATTGAATTGAAAATCATAAAAAAAATTCCACCTATTCATAGGGGAACCAAAGAAAGAGTGACTCACTTGTGGCTACTTCGTTAAATCTGGGTTTGATGAATCTAAATGCATGAAGAAGTGATTAACCAACTGGCAAACATTATCAAGAAGCACAACATCAGTGTCCATGAGTCTTCCAATCAGAATTCATCATTACATGATTATTTTAAGGCCAAAGATAGTAATAAGGGAAAATATAATGATAAATCACTTGTTGTAGTTGCATCCTAGTGTTCCATATGGGTTATTGATTCTAATGCATTACACCACATGTCTTCATCACAAGACATGTTCTCATCCTTGGAGCCTTATTTTATGCCTTGCATATTGATGAGTGATGATACTTTTGATAAATCTAGTGGGATTGGATATGTTAAAGTGAATGATGGGGCATTTCATGAATTTCTATGTGTTCCCTTTTTAGCCACCAATCTCCTATCTACTTATCAGATCAGTCACATCATTTTAGGTAATAAAGTTGATTCCATACCCAATTTTGTGGTTATTATAGAAGTAAATAATGATTTCATTGATGTATTTAGGAAATAAGATCACCAATCATAATTTTATACTTTCTCACATTTTTATGCTGATCAACCCTTTACTACACTGCTCACTCATTTAGATTGGGTGAGTAAATTATGGCATGAGTAATTCAACCATCTCAACTATCACTTTCTAGAGTACCTCAGTCATCAAGCTGGTTTCAAGGTTTCCATGAGTCAAGTTTTTTGATGGAGTTTTCTAGGATTGCATACTTGGTAAGCATCCTAAGAAAAAGTATGAAAAGGGTAAATCACAGAGAGTTGAACAGAGATTAGAGATTGTCCATAGTGACATTGTTAGTCCATTTCTAAAACCTTCATTAAAAAAGACTGAATACATGCTTAATCTCATCGATGACATTTCAAGTCATACCTGGGTGTAATTTATTAAGTAGGAATCAGAGGTGTTTGATCATTTTGAGGACTTCAAGGCATACTTGTACACAAATAATTATGTCAATACATTAAGATTTTGAGCACCAACAATGGTGGTGTGTATGTTTATAACCAAAAAAGAAAATTACATCATAGGGGATTGAAATACAACATATAACTTTATATAGTCCTCCAAATAATTGTGTTTTAGAGCGTTATAATAGGTCATTGAAGGAAATGTCCAATTGTATGCTACACTAAAAGTCTCTTACACCTCAGTATTAGGCCTAGGTCTTCAATTATGTTTATTATATCCAAAACTAAGTTCCTCATAAAGCATTAAATTGAGTCACTCCTTTTGAATATTGGAGAGGTTAGAAACTCATAATGAATCATTTTTTAGTGTTTGGATCTCCAGTTATGGATCATGTTCTGAACAAGAAACACAATAGAATAGAACCTCATACTCATCATTACATCTTTATTGGATAAACTAAGGGTGTTAAGGGATACATGCTTTTCCATCCAACCACTCATGAATTTTTCATTGAGAAGAGTGTTTGCTTTCAAGAGTGTCCAAAATTCTCTTCACATGACACTCCTCCATCTTCCTTGGATGCACTAGGATTCAATTATAGTTTTAATGATTTAGATCCACTTGTGCATCTTCATAATGATCCAAATTTTTCTTCTACTTCTGATGATGAGAGTAGTTATCAGGATTCACCTCCTCCTTATCCTAGAATATCTTTAGAAGATGAGGAATCTCCTAGTAACTCTCTAATAATTAGTCTTATTTAGGCTAGATAGACATTATAAAGTGTTGGAAAATGGGTTAGAGATCCATAAGACATTATGCAAACCTATTCACAATTACAAGACACCCCCCATGCTTTCATTGCATATGCTTCCGATCAATAATTATTTCATGAGGCATCAATCACTCCTGAATGGGATGTTATTATGGAAGAAGAATATGGTTCCTTGTTCAGGATCAACACTTGGGATTTAGTCCCTCTTCCTAAGGGAATAAAACTTGTTTGATATAGGTGGTTCTACTAAATAAAATTTACAATATATCAGTTTGTAGACAAGTTCAAATCATATTTCATAGTAAAGGGTTTTTGTTAAGTACCTGGCATTGACTATACCAAGATGTTCACCCTAGTTTATAGAATGAATTCAATGCAACTCACTCTCACCATTTTCACAACACATCGCTAGGATGTTGATCAAATGGATGTGAAGAATGCCTTTCATCATGGTCAGCTCAAAGAGGAAATATACAAGGAGAAATCACAAGGATTTGTGAATATTCCTCCTTAGTTTTCAAACTTTGTAAATCTATCTATGGACTCAAACAAGATCTTTGATCTTAGTATCCTAGAATGGAATCCTTTCTTCTTTTGGTTGGGTTCACCAGATACGATTTTAATTTGAATGCCTACATTTTATGGAAGAATGATTCACTATTGATTCTAATTATTTGTATATGAGCTATTGATCACAAGGATTTATTCATCCACCATCATAGTAGTGAAAATTAATTTATCTCATAGATTCTTAATGATTGACTCTAGATTATTACATTGTTTCTTTGATATTGAAATTTATCGGTCTGACTTTAGGATTACTCTTACACAATCCAAGTATGCTCTTGATTTTCTTGCATGTTTTAATATGGATGACCATAATACAACTATGACTCCTTTTCTATATAGTGCAAATCATGATTCTTATTGCCCATCTACTTTGGTTAATGCTATCTCATATAGACAAATTGTTGACCTAGTCTCATCTACCTTACACACACTAAGCCTGATATTTCATATGTAGTGGGCATGGTACCTAGATTTATGCAAGAACCACATGAGCTACACTATAAAGTAGCTAAGTATATTCTCCACTATATTTATGGTACTCATAGTTTCAAGATTCACTATGGAACAAGCATTGACATCAACTTGATTGGTTATATATATTTAAATTGGGCTTGTAATATTTATAATTGTATGTCTAATTTAGGATATAATTTTTCCCTAGGTTTTGGTCTAATTAACTGGTCAAATAAGAAACAAAATTCTATTTATTTATCTTCTACTGAGGTAGAATGCAGAGGAGTTGTTAATGATTCCATTGAGGCTATTTGACTTCAAAGGATTCTCACTAAGTTTAACATCTAATTTCAATGACTAATAGTCATCTTCTATAACAACCAAAGCACATTATAGATATTCATGAATCTAATCCTCCATGAAAAGACCAAGCATATTTAGATTCACATCCATTTCATTTTGGACTTCATCCATGAGTAGTTCACTAATCTCTATTACGTCTAGATAATAGAGCAAATTTATGATATATTAACTAAACCCTTCACTAAAAGTAAGTATATTCATTTCTAAGTTATTATTTGGGTTTGGGTAGCTCCATCTTCTTCCTCTTATGGGGCATCATCTTTATGTACTTGTGTACCTCATCATGGTTTTGTGGTGGTACCCAATATTTCTACCCACCTAGGCTACGCTTAAGGGGGTGTTATTATAGGATTTTTTCCATTGTGTTTTTACCTACATAGGCTAATTAGATTTCTTAGGTTAATAAAAGGTCATTAGGTGAAATTTAATTTTATCCATTTTTTAATTGTGAGTTAATTTCTTTTTTGGGTGACCTAATTCCCCACTCTATGATGTACCTTCCTATGTAATTTTTGGCTAATGCTCCTTAATGTAACTTTTTGGTGTGAAGACAAGCTTCTTCTTCTTATGATTATTTATTCATATTTCACTACTCCATAAAGATTTAACCTTGTGCATTTTAACTTATCTAGTTTGTCCTCGATTATGGCCCACTTTGACAATTCATAGTGCTAATTTGGTCTTTGAATGTTTCACAAACATAAACCCTAGGTGATTTGGATTGAATATGCATACACAAATCAATTAAAGGAAATTTAGGAGGTGGAGGGGTTTGAGGAAGGTAATATTTATTACTTTTATTTGAAACCATAAGATGGGACACCTTACCCCTTGGAAGAGTGATAACATGAACCTAGTTAGAGGGATGGTAGCTATCACCTCCTTAGGGTTAGAAAGAAGAATAGGTTCATTTTTATCAAATTTAAATGTTTCAAAGACTAATATGATAATAATAAATAAGATACATACAAATTATATAATTCCAACATGATAGTAAAAAATATCACTATATAATTACTATAATTTCAAACCATGAGTAGATGAAACCTTTAATAAAATTTTAGATGGAGTTGTTTGGAACATGCAATGTGTGAATCAAGGAAGAAGAAATTGGAAGTGTTACAAAGATAAAACCCTTATAACATATTGAATTTAAAACCATAGGGTAAAGTTTCATATCTAAAAATCAACCACAACAAGCTAAAGCCCTATGAGCTTGGAAAACTTAGATCAAGATAGGTTTCCAAAGAAAGACTTAGGGGTCAAGTTCACCAAATTTTTAATACTAAATTTTATTTAGTGATGATATGGTTAAGAATATATAAATAACTATAACACAAGGGTAATAAACTAATCTATGATAGGCAAATTAATAGAAAACTCATATAAACAATATTCTAAATTTATAAAATTGAGATTGTTGTAAATAGTAAATTATAATGAATGAAAGATATTACATTAAATAATAAACAATGAGAATTAGTTGGTTTTTTATGTATAGGCAGATCTGAAATGGAAACATGTGTAAAGTATGTAGGATAAGTGTTATGGATCAGTTGTTAGATTCTTGAAATTGTACTTATATGTCTATAGACATTACCATTGGATCTAAACACACCATGAATTATAATGTCTAATTGTGTTGTAAGTTTCAAATACATAATAATGATTTGATATGGATGTGAACAAATTTGATATTATGGGTTTTATATCACATTTATATTGATGTATTCCTATTTGATATACAAATTATTTTTTCACTGATTGATCAAACCCTAGATCTTCACCCTTTTTCATCCTTAGAATGAGTTTGTTAAAAAATGGGTTAGTGGGTTCATGGTGTCGAATTGTCCTAAAGACACCTCTATTAGTGGGTTCTACATACATATAAAATACTCCAAAGAGGGCCTCAAACTTATGTAGTTATCTCATATGTGTCAGAATGTGTTTGTGCACAAGGGTGCAATATATTATATGAAGATGCAAGTAGTGATATAGCCAATAACTTGACAAATATCAATCATGACATGTTATTTTAATGCTTAAGACCTAAAATATAATTTATTTTATGATTGATATGAAAATATGGATGAAGATGAAGGATAGAGTGATTATCCAATTGATTGATTTAGCTTTAGTAGGTGTTTACTTAATATTTTATAGATGAGGAATGAGGAGGCTTAGAATTGTATTTATGCCATAGCCTTTGAAAATATATCATGGTATGATTAAATAAAATAATTAGGCTAACCCATGGGTTTCAATAATTTTATAATTTGGATGAATTTTGGCTACTAGACATTGGAGAAATAAATGGACACAACCATCAGTAGTAGTATCCCTCTATGGCCGGTAGTGTCTATAACGCTAGAAAATAGGTATGGATCTGAGACTAATAGTGAATGATGATTGATAATTTTTAATATTTTTATATATTATGAGAGACCTAGGTCATTAGAAGAATATGGATATGACTAATAGATAATCATTTAGGCATAATGAGATGATGAATGTGAGTCTTTCGATAACTTGGAGGTCTAGAACTAAAGAGTAGAGCCTTGATGATAATTTTAAAATATACAAGATTGAGATGATATAAATATTTAATTTTAGTATCTATAGGATGCCATAAAAATCAAGAGTAATTGTGTTAGATTTAGGACTGCATATTTATTTCCTTGGTATATAAGTATGTCATAAAAATAATAGGATGCTACTCTCTCAATTCAAATATGCACATGATTTTTGGATAAATTTAAAATATAAAAATGTAAAGTTTACACTACACCGGTTGAATTAAGGATAAAATTATCAAAAAGTGACAATTAATAAAATATAGATGGCATGTTGTTTAGATAGGTAGTGGGGAGTCATATCTATTTAATTATAACTAGCCCTGAAATTATTTGTGCAGTTAGTCTAGTTTCAATGTTAATGTCATTTCCCAAAATAATTCACTAAAAAGCAACTAATTTAAAATATATATATATATATGAGAAAGGAACTATAAATTTTTGGGTAGACTATGTGGCATGTGGAACTATGTCTTAGATAGGTTTCACATATTCTGATTGGGATGAATGTGTAGATTTTTTTTAATGGAATGCCAATTTTGTGCTTAACATCTCATTAGGTGCTATCTCATAGTGTAAAAAAAATAAACTAACAATTAAACTTTCATCAATAGAGGTGGAGTATAAATTAGTATGTGCAGTGTCTCATGAAATAGTATGGTTGAGGTGAATATTTGTTAATTTATATTGTTTACAAAATCAACCTTCAATATTGAATTATGAAAATAAAGTATAATCCAATTGGCAAAGAATCCTATATATCATGAAAGAATAAAACATGTGGAGATTCATCAACAATATTTTAGAGAATTGATTTAAAATTATGTAATTCAATTTGTATACTTTAACACTAAAGATCAAGTTGCAAATATTTTTACCAAAACATTTTATAAAGTTTAGAAATAAATTAAGGGCCAATGAAGTTATGTAAATGGGTACCTAATCAGTCATAATACCCATGGAGACATGAAATACTTATAAATTTGTTTGATCACAAGGGCATATTTAAAGTCCTTAGGTCATAAAATAAAAATTTGAGGCGGTGCTAAAAAATAAATTTATTTTTTGTTGACAATCAAACACAACATAAACAAAATTTGAGTCTTTAAAAGTCGATATAGACCAACATAGTTGGCACAAACCATGAATGGTGAATCAAAGATTGTAAAAATGACTAATTTTATGTTCACATCCTCATCTATAAATATTAATCCAAACATAGCACAAATCATTCCATTCTAGACTAAATGTTTTCTATGATATTTATAAATATCAAATTTTGTCTATGGGGTTGGGAGGGACTTATTTAGTTGACTCTGTACTTTGGTGTTTTATGTACCTCTTGACCTATTGAATTTTTCCCATCACTTCTACTTGAAGGAGTCTCAAATCTGTTATAGCTTAATAAAGGGATACATTATTCACTTTCATACAAACATGCCCTACTTAACATGGTGGATAAAGGGTTTTTTATAAGGTGTTGCCATTCAATAGTTAAAGGGGTTGAATCCCATAGTTACCTTTTGTTCTAAAACTTTAGTAGACTTTTGATTTAA
The DNA here is from genome assembly GCA_037957365.1 of Torreya grandis. Classification (NCBI taxonomy): domain Eukaryota; kingdom Viridiplantae; phylum Streptophyta; class Pinopsida; order Cupressales; family Taxaceae; genus Torreya; species Torreya grandis. Next base: position 6,256,829 of record JARHVA010000038.1, on the reverse strand, counting down.
AAAATATTTATCACTTGATGACATAAGCACTTGGGTAGCATGGTGGCTTTATCAACATTTTTGAAGACTCTCATGTAGAGTAGGATTTGGGTTAAAATATCACCAAAAAAAAAAAAAAAACATTTATTTGAATCCTTTTAGCATCCAGTCACATGTCTATAGCACCCATGTGACCTATTTTTGGCATTTTTATCCCCTAGTGTAATTTTTGTTTTTTTGCATGAACCAAATTGAACATGTTATTCAAGCTATAATTTTCTGGAGGCCATATAATTTGATTTGGGAGGCCTAGGGATGTTTTTTTTAGTTATATTTTTTCTTTTTTAAGATATTCACAATGTTAATGTCTATTTCATTTTTTTACTCACCTATTTTCTATAAATTATGAGATTTTCTAAAATTTATTATTTTTTCAACTATCAAACAACCATATCTTTTAATTTGTATGTCTATAAAAACTTGTTATTTTTTAAGTGCATGATTTTCATGTTATTCATAAAAGTAACTTATTACTTTTGAAACTCTATAAAATTCCATTGAACTACATTAAGAAATGTATAATGTAATCACTTATAAAGTTAAAATATTGTATTTATATATGTGGCTTCAATCAATGTATATTTTCATTGTACTCATATTATTTTATAAATTACCATGGGGTGTTTTTTTTTTTCACAACATTGTCTCCCTTCATGTGTTTGTCCCTTATTTAAAACACATATTTACTAGTTTTAGGTACTACATATGGTATATTGGACATTATTATTTGGGTCTTTATTACTCCTTGGTGCTGTTATTCATTACCTTTGTTTCTTTTTTTGGGATCAATACTAATGGTTGGAGGGTCCCTTACCCATTCATAAAGAAGTGACAATTATACAAAAAAACTAATGGTGGCCCTAGAAAAGCCATAAAGATCCACTGAAAGGAGAACTATTTTTTAACGTTTCATTTAGAGAGTGTCTAAATTGAGGGATAAACCCTGGTAAAACATAGAACCCTAAATATAAAATAGAAAACAAAGGACCAAGTCTATATAGAAATAAATATAATATCAACTTCGATATCTCCAATAAAAATATATCTTTAATAAAAACAATGATAAATGGATAGGTAACCTACCCCAAAGCCAAGGACAAGAACCCATATCCATAACCATAATAGTGAATCAAAGCAACCCAATTGAAAAAGAAATCAAGGTGGAAATAAGAGATGACACTAATTGCTCATCAAAGAGCCCAAAAATCCATACCTAATATCCAATGATTCTCCATAATAAATTCCATCAACAAATATTATTCAAGCCAAAACTCCTTTAGTATAATTATGTGATGCAAAACCTCTCTATCCCTCAAGATAGTCCATGATTTTCTTAACCATGGGACACCATGATCCTAACCACTAGAATCTGATTAGTCTGAGGATTGGACAAAGATTACACTTAAATCTAAAGACCCCTCGATGCAAGAGGAGGTCAATACACATTATTATTTTGGAAGCACAATCACTGAGAGGGGGGATGAATCATTTAATAAAATTTTCTTTTAATTTCATATATCATTCAAACTAATCTAGAGATATAGTAATGCATAATCTATCATTCATATGAGTATGAAATTGGAACACAACACATGAACACAAGATCTATATGGGAAAACCTCATGAGGAATAAAAACCATTGAAATATATCTTTGAATATAGTCCTATAAGTAATGGATCAAACTTTAGTGAGACACCAACCACACAAGGAGCACCAACCCATCACTAGTACAAGCACCAACTCAACTAGTCCTTTAGTAAGCTTCAACTTGCAAGTAGGATCCAACCCCTTAGGTAACTCAGTCACCTAGAATATTTGATCACATTTGTACACATATTTATTACTCAAATTAAGATGACAACCTTATTTTGCTCTTATCACTCTTATATCTCTCTCAAATAGCCTATTAGGCTTCTTCACTCAACAAGCCCACTTCTTGGTAGAATTAAGTCAAATGACCTTGATCATCATCTATAAAATCACTATTAAAAATTCAAGACATAACCATACCTATCTGATGGTATTCAATCACTATACCTAATTTATAAAACTCCTATATCATTCGCTCATATATTCAATATAACAACAAATCAAATTAGGCCTATTAAGCCTTCTTTTTATACTTGACTCTTTATCTCACCCACATTGGTCAGACATGAAAATATACATACATGTATCACCCTTGAAATATATCAACAAAATATTTTCAAATTTTAAACAACCATTACATATTTTGGTCATTACCCATAAGGACCAAAACCACCATTAGGCCTAATAAAAACCTAATGCAATTAGGCCTTCTCAAGGCACATGTTACACCTTGACCACCTTGAAATTTTTTTAGCTTTCACCAACATATGGAAAACTTCACATATGCCTCAAATATATCCATGATAATCTCACCTTGGGTCCCAAACACCATTTAGCTCATTTCACTCTTTGAACCAACCAACTAGGTCTACTTGCAATTAGGCTTTCTCACTACCAGAAAGTCTATCTTGCAAATATGAAGTATATACTCAAGTTTTACACTAACACAAACAAAAAATAAAATTTATATAAAATACATGACCTCATGATCATCATCATGTTAATTATATTTCACCAAACATGGCAAAAGACCTTAAACTGATCATTTCCATATGCTTACTCAAAATTGCATATAGACTTCAAAACCAAGTCAAGAGCCTTTAAATTTTCACACCTTCATAGAATTTTATAATAAATAAAAATGTAATAAAATAAACCTATGATATCTATATAAAAACATAATGTTTAATGTATTCTTCAACTCTATGCAAAAAGACTCAAGAACAACATTCTCAATCATACATACAAAACTACCTGTAGCTCCAAAAACACAGTCATACAAGTCAAGACTTAGAACAAAGGTGTGTGTAACTTCATGATATTAAAATGGGTTTAGATTATATTTAAATATAGATATAAAAATTAGGAATAATTGGATTATAATTCTTAATATCAATATTCATCTTACAGACCAATCTCATGTCTTCACCCTACACAGACCTCCCTGTGTTAGATAGGTTGCTTTAAGAATAACATTTTCAACATTTTTAGTGATATACAAAAAAATTTACCAATATAATATTTTTTTTATAGGTATTTAAAAAAAAAATATGAAATTAGATCCATTCCTAATCCAATGCACCCCATCCCTAATCTCATTCTCATTTCTGCCTAGTTTTCTCATAGTCTTCCTCATTAGGCCTTTTTAGCGATAGGCCAAATTTCATGACTGGTTTAACATATTTAGGGTCTAAAAACTGATCATAAACTTAAATTAACACAATAAAATTAACACACATTATCCTTCAATTATTTTCATGCTTTGACATGGTCAACCCTTCTTGTTATATCAAAAATCTAAGAAACAAGGGGTAGCCTGTACCTTCCACTCACTCATCTATCAGATCAATGCCACATGGAGGTACTTGGGAGAGTCATATACATGATCCAATCATCATAATAGGTCAAAAAACCATTATGATTCATTTTAAACAATATTTTCAATATCGAGTCTTTGTTAGGGTTTTAGGAGGGTTTTGATTGCCTTCTATTCTTAGTATTCATTCATAAAGGATTTCCCCTCAACTCAAAAACCAATGCCAATAAATGTAAGATATAAACCTTCCCCAAATTTAATAAAATTATTATGATCTCATTCAAGGGTTTCACATGATAATTATCATAAGAAAGTTCTTCTTAGTTTTGCAATACTCCATTCTATGCACACAAGAAAACTCAAAACCAAATTTCATGATTTCTCTTTTGGGCTATGACCTCAAACTAGGTAAGCACACTTGAAACATCCTCTCACACTTATAAAAATGTTATCATGATATTTGAAACCTTTGATAATGGACTTGACCCCTGATTAGGCCACACTAGGTCTCTTTACACATTACGCCTTGAACTGCCATTCATACATAGGCCTTAACACACTTTGAAACCTCTTGTACTACTCTCAATACATCATTATCATGTAATAAAACCTCATACCATGTTCATATTTTTAAAACCATATTATCACAAGCCTCAATCTACTCACCTCACTAAGGCACCAAGCACGTGTCTTCTTACTAGGTCTCTCAAGTGCATGGCTCATGAACTCAACTTAAAGAATCAACAAGGTTAAATCATAATAACATCAATGACACTTTAATGACATCAATGAAAAATATATGCATACCTTAGAGAAAATTCTCAACAATCTCCCTCTTTTTCATTTATGGCAACCACTCATTGATGCATCTCCCCTATACAAATCAATCTCCCCCTTTGACATTAATGACAAAACACTACCTCATACATCATCTTCTTCCTATATTAGATGTTCAAAATTAGCCTATGGAAGAGGCTAAGTCATGATATTTGCAATCTGATGCTTAGTGGACACAAATTCAATCTTAATAATTTGTTCACTTACTTGTTCTATTAAGAAATGATACTTGATAGGAATGTGCTTGGTCCTTGAATGCATGATAGGATTCTTCGAAACACTTATGGCACTAGTATTATCATCAAGAATAGGAATAAGAACATCAAAATTCACTTTGTAGTCTTTCAAGGTTTATCTCATCCACAACACCTAATTGAAACATGAATATGATATAATTTACTCAACCTCACAAGTAGATAAATCCATTGATGGTTGCTTCTGGATTATCCATGAGAGTAGACACTTACCTAGGAAGAAGGCTCCTCCACTAGTGCTTTCTATCATCTAGACTCCCAACCCAATCTGAATCTATATAGGATATTAGATCAAACTTCTTGATGCTTGGATACCACAATCCATAATTAATAGTTCCCTTGAGATACCTAAGTATCCCCTTGACTACTTGTAGAAGAATTTCCTTAGGATCTACTTGAAATCTTCCTGCAATACCTACCGCTTGCATGATGTCAGGTCTATAGGTAGTAGTATACAATAAACCCCCAATTATTGATCCATATTTTATTTGATTTACTCTTAAAGATTGATCTTCCTTTTTTAGCTTACATCTTGTAACCATAGGTTTAATTACAACCTTATAATCTGTTGTCCCCAAAAATGAGTGACATTTTTGGGACAACCTATGAACTATTTTTGTTCAACAGACCAAAATCATCTCTCCCCTTTTCAAAAATTGCTCTGAGCATTCAAGTCCTTGATTTTTCAAATCTTTTCTAGAAATCTACCAACTCTGTAAGCTTAAAACTATGAACTCTACAGATATGTTTCTATAGACTCATCATGCTTGAAATTAGTAGGTTCAACAAGTTCAAAGGCTTCTACAGGTGTGTTCAATCAAAATAACAAGTTTCCAACACTTAGTCATTTTCAAGACTGGTTCAATGCCTTGGTTCAACCAAAAAAATGTTCATCAATAAACATATAAGCAAGGATTGAACCATTAAACCATTGAACTGTTGAACCTTGAACCATTTTGGTTCAACAAGTTCAATGGGTTCAAGGTTCAACGCCGTCGACAAGAGTTAAGCGCTTTGTCAAAGGTTCAATAGGTTCAACAACCAAATGGTTCAATGAGTTTGGTTTAAAAAGATCAAAAGGAATTAACCAAATAAAGATATTGAACTGATTGAACCATTCAACCATTGAACCAAGGTTGGTTCAATCGGTGGGTTCAACTAACAGGTTCAAGGGGCTGCCCCAAGGCTGAAGGAACAAATGCCCTTGCGAAGGGTAGTGAACTAGAGGCAAGTGCCCTTGTGGAGGGCACCAACATTAGTTCAAGGGTCAAAGAGAAGACATAAAAGATAGAATTCCTTTGGATTTATTCAAAGGCTGATAGGGAACATTTCCTTTGGAATTTTTGTCTGAAGCAAATTATTAAGGGAACGAGCCATTAGACTTCAGGAAGAGTTTCCTCAATAAAATAGTTAAGGCAAAATTCCTTCAGACATTTTTTCTGAAGGAATTCACTCAGAAGAAAGCTCAAAGAAACTGAAAGGAACAAACAGCTAAGGAACATAAGCTTTCCTTTGGACAAATTGCCTGAAGGAATTCCTTTGGACTTTTTTTTTGAAGGAAAAGCCCATAGAAAAATGCCCGATGGAAAAAGACAAAGTGCAGCAAAAGCTGCCACATGTCCCTTTTAGAGTCGAAGCAGAAGTTGCCAAGTGCCATCTATCAAGACACAGTCTCTAATAAGTTTCAAAGTTGTGGAACATGCCACGTGTTTCATTATAACTCAGTGGAAGCCGACAAGTGTCAACATCTGCAGTCTCTCCCTTTTGTGTCGTAAGGACTGTGGTGGGCCCTAAGTGAGTTGCTAAGGTCAAGTGGAGCACGAAAAGTGGCATCATCCATATGAATTCGAATGAGTCCCGAATGTTTCTATATTGTTTCTATAGTAGAGTGGAATCCACCACGTGTCATATTCTGTAGGACTCTCAAAAGGTTTATAAAGCTTCTATAAGTTAAGCAAAACATTCCATGTGTCCCATTATAACTCAGTGAAACGTGACAAGTGTTTGCATCTGCATTCCCCTTTTGAAGCTGCTTGGGCAAGATGTGTCATGGATCCCATTTTTTGTAAGTTTCTAATAAGTTTCATAATGGCAGAACTTTCCACAACCAAAGAAGGAGCTGAAGGAAGAACCAAGCGACTGGCTGAAAAGAAAGATCGAAGACTCAAATTGCTACAGGGGAGAGAGGAATGAGACCAAAGGACCAGAAATATCTTCAAAAGAGTTATTTCTAGTAGGTGAAATAGTGGATCAAATAGACTTTTGAGCACACCAAATCAAGGATGCAACCTATTTTTCTTCCATGAAGTAATGGCAAATTAGACAGCTACATAGACATAAGGAAAAGGACCAGACAATCCATACTAAGGAAGAGACATATTAGAGGAATGGACATGCCATAGTTATGACAATGCACTATTCTTAGCATGGTCCCTCTAGACAGAACTGAAGGTGCATTGAAGGCATTCAATTTAGCATGGGCCTTTTTCATGAAAACAAGCACCCAAGTCTTTTTTGGAGTGATATATATTGTAATCTCTCATTTTATATGAGGGAGATTTTTTTGATTACAGAAGCAAAACTCTGCCCAAATTGAAAGGTGAATACTGAGACTTTGAGCTTATATTGTTTTTCATATTATTTTATTTGAATGAGAAAGTAAGTTACTTGTAGACTTTGTGTTGTTATAGCTTGTGCCATTTTATGGGATTGTTCTTATGTCTATCTTCTAGACGCATTCTTGTTTATTTAATCTAACAAGTAGAATTAGTGGAAGTGATAAGGAAGATGTCCTGAAGTCAGTTACTTTCAGACTTTGTTCTATTATAATTGTCTTCAATGTGTGTTTATTTTATATTTTTGTGTTGAGGATTTTGGGATGACATTGTGCCCCCATTATCCTTTGTATCTCACTCTTTGGGTAGGTGAATTAGAGACTTTGTGCTACACTTCATTCTACCAGTTATTGCACCCTATTACCAGTCACTTATCGTACCTGAAATAACTCTTGTTGTTCCCTGTAAGACCACTTCTAAAAGAAGAGAAGTTCCTTCAGTGTTTTCACCAAGATTTTCTCCTTTTTTTGTGAACATCATCTCTGAAAGAAGAGAGATGGATGGTGTATCCTACCCTTGAGTGTTATTTTTTGCATATATATATATATATATATATATAGTACATAGCTCCTACATATTTATAGGGAACCTCCCCTTGATGAGAGGAGAGATTTGTCCACCTCTGATGTAGTAAACATACACACTGGGCTAACCAATCTCCTTTGTTGTGGATGATAAGACCTATTTTGCTCAATCAGACAGCTGACTAACAAAATATTCACCCAACAGTCTTTTTGGTGACTCTATTGGGGAAGAGCACGTAGTTTGAAGTCTCAAGCTTCAAGCTGAAGCAGATCCTACTCTTTTTCATTTTTTTATACAATCTGGCAACTCCATGTTATACCAAAATCCAAAAATCTCAAGGTGTTGTTGACCCTACTTTTGAGTTGGTGCAACAGAGTAATTTTGATTTATTTCCTCCACAACCTCACCTTCATCGAACTAAGAGACTTCCTCTTACCCCTACCAGGTCACCAATACAAGGTAGAGCTTCGATTTTTGCTATTAGCAGAGCTTTGCCTATCCATACTCCACCCAAATTTGTGATCCCACTTCTACATAATCAAGTCATGGCTCAAGGCCCTTGGGGTAACTCATTTGTCTCACTAAATCTTACTCCACCCCTACATGAAATTCTATGCAGCTCAAAAAAGAATTTCCCCAAATTCTTTGGTGATGGGAGAGTTCACCCTGATGAACATATGGCTACCTTCAGCATATCCTATGGTGTAATAGGTATGGAGTATGAAGACATAGCAGTCAGGCTATTTTTAGAGACACTATAAGGCACTGCTGTAGACTGGTTCTACCATCTACAAGCTTAGTCAGTGACTGATTGGGAAACTCTTAAAGATAAATTTGAAGCTAGGTTGAAACCTACAAAAGATGTGCATGCCTTGCTGGCCCAGCTCACATAGATGAAGAAGGAGCCCCATGAACCTATGAGGGACTTCATTGCCAGGTTTGACAAGCTGAGGCACAGAATTCCCATGATCGCTCAACCGACACCTCATAATCTCAAGTGTTTCTTCATCAACTCACAATTGCCTGAAGTGAGTTTTTTGTTGAGATGGGCTAGACACATAGACCTTGCTACCACTCAAGACTTGGCTACTAAAGTAGAAGATGACCTTATCTTGGCTAGAAAGATAAGGAGAGACCCAAATAGAGGTAAACCCTCTTCATCTTCTGAATACTCACCTACAGTCACCACTGATCAAATGGTGCAAAAGATAGCAAATGAACTGCTAGCCTTGAAAAGGCAAATGGCCCAAGGTATGTCTGCTCCTCCTAATTAGGATATGCCAAGGAGGACATTTTAGAATCAGCCATATCAAGGCAATGCTACTAGAAATCAAGGGAAGCCACATCGTCTTCCTCCCCCATAGAGGAACCTTGCCTTTGAAGTGCCTCCAACCAACTCAGTAATTGGATATCTGGAAACTAAACATGATTTCTCTTTCCAACCTGAGTTTGAGTAAGAAAATGATGTTGATCTCCTCATAGAGGATCAAGAAGTATCAGCTGACGACTCCCACATTGGTTTCTTGAATTACCAAGATGAACCCAAAAGCAAAGATGAAGCAATTGAGGGATCATATGATGTGATCACTCAGTCCAAGAACTAGTTAGCCCAACAAGCTGATAAAGAGAAGATAGAGGAGTGACCTCAACCAGCAATTTCAATTGCTAAGCATGGAACCACTCTACCTTTCCAACCAAAGGACCCGGTGGTTGCTAAAAAAGTAAGTACCCAAAACATTTTTGCACCTTCAACTTCAAATTTGCATGTCAATCCTCCCCCCTAAAAACCAAAAGGATGAACTCCTATCCTCTCTTCCTAGTCCATTTTAGTCATTTGACATAATTGACCATGTCAAGAAAACCAAAATTCAAATGACTAAATTTGAATTCCTACAAGCCAACCCTAAGCAGTTGGATAGGTTGGTGGAGTGTGTGAAGAATACAACCATCCCTACAGGACAAGAGATTCAAAAGGTAAATCATGATCCCCCAAGGAACATGCCCATCCCAAACAATCTTGTGATTACTCCTCCTATTACCCCTAGGAAAATAGAGCCTTTTTATGTTTCCCTATTGATAAACGATCACAAGTTGAGTAACTGTATCATTGATTTTTAGTGCATCTAACAACATCATGCCTGCCAAAATGGTAGAATCCCTTGGTCTTACACTGACCAAGACATTTGAGAGATGCTTATCCATGAAGAAAAAACAAGTGCCACTACTGAGACAAATCAAGGATGCCCAATTTGCATTTACAGCATTCCCAAAAAAGAGAATCAAGATGACAGTCCTGGGGGATGACGTCTCATCCTCCTATGGCATTCTGCTTGGATGAAATTTTTGCAAGGATGTGGGATGAGAACTAAGCATGGACCTATCTGAGGCAAGGATCCCTATCAAAGGTGTAATGAAGAGGCTATTCTCTAAAAAGGAAGAAAAATATGTTGTCACTTAGACATCAGCAACTAAAGCTCAGATTCTATTTGAGTCTCTAGGCAGAGGTAATTATTTTTTATCCACAGAGGGTGTTCATGTTTCTGTAGATGAAAGTCCTATAGGTGGAAATCTAAAAATTGATTCAAACAAGACATCAAAAGAATTGGTATGGTATAGTATAGATGAAAAAGTATCTTCCACTTCCAATGAAGAGAAATCTGATAGAAGATCAATTTTTGATGATGTTTGGATCCTAGAATCTGATGGTAGCAATTCTTCTACCAGTGTTGGAGCTGGGATGGTGTTGATATCTCCTCAAGGAGATATTCTTCCTCCTTCACACGAGTTGTACTTCAACAACACCAACAACATTGCCGAGTATGAATCTTTGTTACTCAAGTTGAAGGCTACTCAGGATGAAGATGTCAAACTCCTTCATGCCCAAGGAGATGCTGAGCTGATGGTTTGTCAAGAGTTTGATGTTGTCAATCAAAACATGTGTTGGAATGAATCAACATAACAACAAACACCATACTACTATACTCTAAAGTTAGCAAAAGGAACTCTTCACCAAGAGAGCAAGGAGTTACAGTTTTCAGATTGAAGACCACGTCTTTCCATGGAGCAAGAAGAGAGAGCCAAAAAGAGTGCACAAAAAATGTGATTCCTGGTGGAGAGTTCCATTCGCCCATCATTGATTATGGGGATAAAATGGTTTCCTGCTAGTTTATCAGGATGAAATGCCATCTTCATTGTTTCACAATGGGTAGCATTTGAATTACTTCAATTTTTGAAGTATTAGATGAGTTCACCTGTATAGATGTATATCTATATAGTCTTTGTTTCTACTTTGTGTTGTTCATTTTCATTTTTTGGAGCCTTTCTTTTTGGGTAGCATGACTCTATATCCCAATGACATACTTCAAAGGAACTAGAGATTCTAGTTTCTACTCCCCTCAGATGTTTCAAGTTTTCAACTAAAGGAAGTTCCCCAACTGGAGCCAACTATTATCCTAAAAAATGAGTGACATTTTTGGGACAACCTATGAACTATTTTGGTTCAACAGACTAAAATCATCTTTCCCCTTTTCAAAAATTTCTTTGAGCATTCAAGTCCTTCATTTTTTAAAGCTTTTCCAAAAATCTATGGACTTTACAGGCTTAAAACTATGAACTCTATAGATATGTTACTACGGACTCATCATGCTTGAAATTAGTAGGTTCAACAGGTTCAAAGGCTTCTGCAGGTGAGTTCAATCAAAAGAACAATTTTCCAACACTTAGTCATTTTCAAGATTGATTCAACACCTTGGTTCAAGCAAAAAAATGTTCATCAGTAAACTTCTAAGCAAGGATTGAACCATTGAATTATTGAACCTTGAACCATTTTGGTTCAACGGGTTCAATGGGTTCAAGGTTCAACGTCATCGACAAGAGTTAAGCGCTTCATCAAAAGTTTAATAGTTTCAATGACCAAATGGTTCAACACATTTGGTTCAAAAATATCAAAAGGACTTAGCCAAATAAAGAGATTGAACCGATTGAACCATTGAACCAAGGTTGGTTCAATCGGTGGGTTCAACTGGTAGGTTCAAGGGGCTACCCCAGGGCCGAAGGAACAAATGCCCTTGCAGAGGGCATTGAACTAGAGGAAAGTACCCTTGTGGAGGGTGCCAACATCAGTTCAAGGGTCAAAGAGAAGACATAAAATATAGAATTCCTTTGGATTTGTTCAAAGGCTGATAGGGAACATTTCCTTCAGACTTTTTGTCTAAAGGAAATTATTAAGTGAAAGAGCCGTTAGACTTCGGGAAGAGTTTCCTCGATAAAATGGTTAAGGAAAAATTCCTTCAGACATTTTGTCTGAAGGAATTCACTCAGGAAGAAAGCCCAAAGAAATTGAAAGGAACAAATGGCTAAGGAACAGAAGCTTTCCTTCGGACAAATTACTAGAAGGAATTCCTTCAAACTTTTTGTTCAAAGAAAAAGCCTGTGAAAAAATGCCCGATGGAAAAAGACAAAGTGTTGTGGAAGCTGCCACGTGTTCCGTTATAACTCAGCGTAAGCTAATAAGTGTCAACATCCGTAGTCTCTCCCTCTTGTGTCGTAAGGACTGTGGTGGGCCCCGAGTGAGTTGCTAAGGTCAAGCGGAGCATGAAAAGTGGCATCATCCATATGAATCTGAATGAGTCCCAAATGTTTCTATATTATTTCTAAAGTAGAGCAGAAGCCACCATGTGTCATCTTCCACATGACTCTCAAAAGGTTTCTAAAGCTTCTATAAGTTAAGTGGAACACGCCACGTGTCCCATTATAACTCAGTAGAATGTGACAAGTGTTGGCATCCACGTTACCCTTTTGAAGCTACTCAAGCAAGATGTGTCATGGATCCCATTTTTTGTAAGTTTCTAATAAGTTTCATAACAATGAAACTTACCACGGCCAAAGGAGCCAAAGGAAGAACCAAACGACTGGCTGAAAAGAAAGCTCGAAGACTCAAATTGCTACAGGAGAAAGAGGAATGAGACCAAAGGACCAGAAATATCTTTAAAAGAGTTATTTTTAGTAGGTGAAATAGTGGATCAAGTGGATGCATTCTTATTTATTTAATCTAACAAGCAAAATTAGTGGAAGTGATAAGGAAGATGTCCCGAAGTTAGTTACTTTCAAACTTTGTGCTGTTATAGTTGTCTTCAGTGTGTTTATTTTCTATTTCTATGTTGAGGATTTTGTGATGACTTTGTGCCCCCATTATCCTTTGTATCTCACTCTTTGGGCAGGTGAAGTGGAGACTTTGTGCTACACTTCATTCTGCCAATTATTGCACCCTATTACCAGTCAATTATCATACGTGAAATAACTCTTGTTGTTCCCTGTAAGACCACTTCTGAAAGAAGAGAAGTGTTGTTAGTGTTTTCACCAAGATTTTCTCCTTTGTTTGTGAACATCATCTCTGAAAGAAGAGAGATGGATGGTGTATCCTACCCTTGAGTGTTATTTTTTGCATATATACATAGTACATAGCTCTTGCATATTTATAGGGAACCTCCCCTTAATGAGAGGAGATATTTGTCCACCTCTGATGTAGTAAACCTACACACTAGGCTGACCAATCTCCTTTGTTGTGGATGATAAGACCTATTTTTCTCAATCAAACAGCTAACTGACAAAATATTCACCCAACATAATCTTCAATTTCAAACTTCTTTAACATCTCTTTTATACACTTGACCTATTAAAGGAACATACCTTTTTTAGATTGACTATTTTGAAGTCCATGAAAGAAGGGTAGTTATCCAAGCATAGAAATTTAAAATGTTGACTTCATCACCTCTAAAAATTACTTGGTCATGTCCTCATTAGTTCCACCAAAGATGATATCATCCACATAGACCACCACTATCAACTGATGATCATTTTTAGTCTTGATATATAGGTTACTATCTGCAACTCCTCTTTTGAAACCTTGGTACAAAAGATACTTGTCTAGTCTAGCATACTATGATCTAAGGGATTTTTTTAGATTATATAGAGCATTATTCAACCTGAAGACATAGTCCTTATTATCAATCAATAGAAAACCTTCAGGGTGCTTAGTCTATACTTCTTCCTCTAAGTTCCCATTTAGGAAAGCTGACTTGACATTCATCTGGTATATATTAAAGCCTTTAAAACCTACATAGGAAATAAACATCTTAATAGCCTCCAACCTTGATACACAAGCAAAGGTTTCCTCAAATTCCACTCCTTATACTTGAGCATATCCCTTGCATACTAGTCTAGCCTTGTTTCTAGTAACTTCTCCATTCTCATTTAACTTGTTTCTAAATGCCCATTTTGTATTAATGATATTCTTGTCTTTAGGACTAGGTACTAAATCTGAAGTCTCATTATTCTCAATTTGATTTAATCCTTCATTCATGGCATCTATCAAAACTTATCTTCACTTGCTTTTACATAGCCTTGAGGTTCAAATTTGGACAGTAAGGCAGTATTATCTTGATTAGCATCACTCACCATTCTTCTTATTATTTGTATACTTGCACTTTTATTGCCAATGATCTAAGATTCAGGATGATCCTTTTGAATTTGCCTAGAAGAAAATTTTGATTCCTTTCTTTCATAAATTTCTTCTTCATCCTCATTTATCTCTATAGTTCCTTCATCATTATTTGACTGAGAATATGATTTTTTTGTCTCATCAACCTTCACATTTGTGTTTTCTACTATATTTTTCGACCTTTTATTGTAACATATTTAGGCAACACTAATTGATGAATATCATAAGAAGATACCTTCATCAAACCTTGAGTCAAAATTGCCTAAGTTCTCCTCATCTCTATTGATGTAACATTTACTCCCAAATACCTTAAAATGTTTAGCACTTGTAGGTCTATCATTCCATTACTCATATGTATTCTTATCACCATTGATCCTAATCTATATTCTGTTTAAGGTGTAAACTATAGTACCCATAGATTCCATCCAGTAGCCATTGGACAAATTTGACTCATTAAACATGGTCCTTATCATTTCTTTAACTATTTTATTCTTTCTTTCAACCACCCCATTCTGTTGAGGTGTTCTAGCAGCTAAGAATTGTCTTCTTATTCCATTGACCTCACTAAAATCATCAAACTCATTTGACCAAAAATCTCCTCCTTTGTCAAACCTAAGACAATTTATCTTCACATTCATCTCATTTTCAACCAAAGCCTTAAAAGTTTTGAACTTACCTAGAGCTTTTGACTTTTCTTTCAAGAATGCTACCCAAGTCATTCCTATGAAGTCATCTATAAAAAATATGAAATAGCTATCACCTTTAATGATTTTAATCCTTATAAGACCACATATATTAGTATGAATTAGCTCTAAAGGTCTGGTAGTAGATTATTCTTTAGATTTGAATCTCCTCCTAGTTTACTTACCATGTTGACATGCCTTACAAAGAGCATTTGTAGGTTTGGAAATTTTTGGCATGTTATTCACGGATCCCTTAGAGATGATATTGACTAGATTGTAAAATTTCATATGACCTAACATCCTATGTCATATCCCAATTTCATCTACCTTGATCATAAAACACTTCTCTTTTATGATCTCATTCAAAACATATAGATTTTTCTCAGTTCTCTTGGATTTGGAAATCAACCTCCTTGATCTTGCTTCCCTTATCTCACATACTTTGTCATGAAAACTTAAAGTATATCCTTGGGTTCACATTTACTTACACTCAATAAGTTGTGTTTCAAGCCATATGCATACAATACATTTTCTATCTTGGTCTTCCCATTGTCCAAACTCAAATCACCTTTGACAACTATATTGGTAGATGTGTTATCTCCAAACCTTATTGAACCTATGGAATTCTTATTTAAAGTTATAAATTTTCTCTTATCTCCTATCATGTGACTTGAAAAACCACTATCTATGTACCACTTCAACTCTTCATTCTATGTATGAAAGGTTGTTTGGGCTATCATAGATTCTTCTCCTCTAGATTCTTGCTACTCTTTAATCTTATCAATAGGGTCTAATTTATTGATCCATTATTTAGTATCATGACTACATGTATTATTGACATGATTGGTTTCTTATAGACCTTGTTTTACACTTTCTTACAATATGTCCTCTTTGGCTATAGTTATAACAAAATATTCTACTTCATCTATAGTCAATAGTTCTATGTCCAAATTGACCACAAGAGAAACAATATCCAATGAAATAATCCCCATACTTTGATTGATTAACATTATTTTTCTTTTGATGATCATTAGATGATACACTACTACCTTTGATATCCTTTGATGGAATAAGACCATTCTTGGCTTGTTGATGATTGACTTCAAACTTGACCACTTCTGTATAGGTCTTTATTCTACCAGATTTATCACTCAATAGATAATTGGATTTTAGAAACTAAATTTCCTTAAAATATTATTGTTCTTGTTTAAAACCAAGACCTGTCATTTTATGAAAGGATATTTTACTATCCAGAATATTATTGAGCTTTCCAATAGTCTCCTCAAATTTATGATATGTCTTTATCTTGATTGCATTTTTCTCAACTTGTGCCTCTAAAGTATTTACCTTCATTCTAAGCCAAGTAAATTATTGCATAATTTTCTTCCTTTTTGAACAACATTCACAAGCTACTTCAATGATTGTGGATATATCCTTATAGCAATCATAATAAACACTTTCATTATCAACATCAATACCTATTCTCCAAAGATATCCCTTAGACTGTTATGCCTACACAAGGCACCTTACTTTAATACCAATTATTAGAAGCAAAATCACTGGGGGGGAGGTAAATCAGTGAACAATTTTTTTTTTCAATTCCATATATCATTCATTAATCATTCAAACTAATCTAGAGATATGGCAATGCATAATCAATCATTCATATGATCATGAAATAGGAACATAACACATGAGCACAAGATATATGTGGGAAAGCCTCATGGGTAATAAAAAAAACTGACACACAGATTGGAATACATTCCTATAAGTAATGGATCAAACTTTAGTGAGGCACTAACCACACAAGGAGCACCAACCCCTGACTAGTCAAGCATTAACTCAACTAGTCTTTTAGCAAGCTTCAACTTACAAGGAGGCTCTAACCCCCTAGGTAACTCAACACCAACTCAGTCACCAAGAATATGTAATAACCTTTATACACATATTTCTCACTCAACTTAATATGGTAACCTTATTTTTCTCTTCTCACTCTTCTATCTCTTTCAAATAGCCTATTAGGCTTCTTCGGTCAACTAACCCATTTCTTGGTAGAATTAAGTCAAATGATGTTGCTCATCATCTGTAGAATCACTATTATAAATTCATGAAATATAAACCATATCTATCTAATGGTATTTAATCCCTTTATGTAGTTTCTAAAACTCCTATATCATTTGCTCATATACTCAATATAACAATAAATCAAATTAGGCCTATTAAGCCTTCTTTTTATACTTAACTCTTGCTCTCACCCATATTGGTCAGCCATGAACCTATAAATATATGTATCACCATTAAAATATATCAAAAAACATGTTTCAAAACTTTAAAATCCTTTACATAGGTCGGTCATCACCCATAAGGACCAAAACCACCATTAGGCCTAATAGAGACCTAATGTAATTAGGCCTTCTCAAGGCACACACTACACCTTGACTACCTTAAAACACTTTTAGCCTTCATAAATGGATTAAAAACTTAAAATATTACTAAAATATACCCTTTATAACTTTACCTTTTTTCCCCAACACCATTTATCTCATTTCACTCCTTGAACCAACCAATTAGGTCTACTCGCAATTAGGCCTTCTCATTACCAAAAAGTTTGTCTTGCAAATATGAAGTATATACTCAACTTTTCCACATAACTCATAAAAAATATCATATTTATATAAAATTAATGAAATTATGGTTATCATCATGTTCATTACATTTCACCAAACATGGCAAAAAACCTCAAACTGATCATTTCCATATGCTTACTTTGAACTGCACACAGGGTTTAAAACCCAATTAAGAGCCTTTGAATTTTCACACCTTCATAAGTGTTTATAATGTATAAAAATGAATTAAAATTTACCTATATGACCTATATAACAAATTTATGTTCATTTTATTCTTCAATTCTATGCAAAAATACTCAAGAACAACATTCTCACTCATACATAGAAAACTGCCTATAGCTCCAAAAACATAGTCATACAAGTCAAGACTTAGAAAACTTGTGTGTGTCATTTAATGATTTTTAAATGGGTTTATATGATCCTTAATAATCATTATAAAATATTATAATAACTTTATTACAAGGTTCAATATCAATATTGGTCTTACATACCAATCTCATGTCTTCACCCTACACAAACCTCACTGTGTTAGACATGTCACTTTAAGAACAACATTTTCAACATTTTTAATGATATTAAAAGCATTTAAACAATATGAATTTTTTTAATAGGTCTTGAAAAAAAACTTACATGCAATTATATCCATTCGTAATCCACTTCAAGCCATCCCTAATCTCATTCTCATTTTTGCTTGGTTTTCTCATAGTCTTCCTCATTAGGCCTTTTTAGCGATAGGCCAATTTTCATGACTAGTTTAGAATATATATGGTATGAAAAATTATTTTAAAATTATATTATATATAAAATATTAGTCTCACACATCAACCTCCAATCATTTTCATTCTTTGACCTGGTCAACCCTTCCTGCTAGATCAAAAATTTGAGAAACAAAGTGTTTCCTACAGCTTCCACTTACTCATCTATCACACCAATTCCACATGTACGTACCTAAGAGAGTCCTCTAAATTATTCAATCATCATACTAGGTCTTTCAAACCATTCTAAGTCATTTCAAACAAGATTTTTAATATCAAGTCTTTGTTAGGGTTTTAGGAGGGTTTTGATTGGCTTCCATTCTTAGCAATCGTTCATAAAGGATTACCCCTAAAATTGAAAACCAATGCCAGGAAATTCAAGCTAGGAACCTTCCCAAACTTTAATGAAATTAGTATTATCTAATGGAAAGTTTTCATATGCCAACGAGTATAAGAAATTTATTCTCAGGTCTATAATACTTTCTTATGTTTACATAGAAAAACTCAAAACCAAATTTCATGCTTTCTCTTTTGGTATATGACCTAAAAACTGGTCAAAAAACTTGAAAAAACCTCTCACATATTTTAAAATTATCTCATGAGCTATGAAACTTTAGATAATGGACTTGACCCATCATTAGGCCACACTAGGTCTCTTTACACATTAGGCCTTGCACTGCCATTCATACTTAGGTCTTGAACACACCTTGAAATATATTATAATACTATCAATACCTCATCCTAATGTCATAAAACATCATAACATGATCATATCCTAACAACCATCTTCTCACAAGCCTCAGTTTACTCACCTCACTAAATCACCATGCGTGTGTCTTCTTACTAAGTCTCTCAAGTGCATGGCTCATGAACTCAAATTCAAGAATCAGAAAGGTCAAATCATAATAACATAAATGAAATTTTCATGACATAGACGAGAACTCTATGCATGCCTTAGAACACATTCTCAATAGATGAGGCTCAACATAACGCACTCAACAACCATAAAAATATAGATTAGAGGTAGGGAACCACCTCTCAACCATACATCCATTTAGACACAACCATGCCAAGCCAAAAATAGGCCAAAAACATCATTTAAAATAGAAAAGAGTAAATGAACTATCAAGGGGCACAAATCCACTCGAAAGGTGTCAACCAAAATTATCTGCCCCTCCAAACAACATAAAAAAACATAAGAGATTGGAAAAAGTGAGGTGGAATAAAAATTCAAAAAACTCCAATGACCAGTGAGTAATACCATCATTGTAAGCTATAATATCCAAAGAGATAAAGATACATAGTCTACCACTTTTGACCACTAAGTGTTGAGTAGAACAAATAGAATTGGATCTAGAAAAGGGAGTATAAAAATTTAGGAAGGGTGCAGATAAAGGGAAAGAGACACACATAACTTATGAATCTTTGACCAAAGGGACATTCAAAATATAAGGTTATATCATAGGTACCTCATGAATAAAATTCACCGATGCCACTCAAAATCCTACCTCATCACTCACCACACCATGTTGGGTAATGGAATTTTGGGCAAGGCTGACATAGATCATAAAAACTAATGTTGATATCTCATAAACTAGACATAAGAACATGTCACTCTCCTACAAAACCTTTTCTAGTTATATATTCATACCACCATCACTCTTACTACTACACTCTATATCCACAAGGGTAGGCCACTAATGTTTCATCATGTTTCATCTCCTTGCTACATGCCCCTTATTTTACTTCAAGCAAATTCCCTAATTGCTCTATGTCAATCCTCACTCTAGATAATCCACCTTTGTTTCTTTTTTTAAATATTTTTTGCATACATATGTTTTTTCATACTTATCTCTACTCAGTATTGATGGAGGGATATTGGTGGAATAGGTGGAAGGGGTGGGGGTGTTGTATTATGGTTACATTTCCTTAGATTCATATTCAAGTGAGATATATACCTAGTATTTATTCCTGTATATTAAGCAGATGCAAAATTTGGTTACCTATGTATATTTGTGAGATGGAATACATACCATATAAATACTTGTTGGATTTCATTTTATGGAAGTTCCATTCTTGGTTTCCTATTTATGAATCTACCTTATTTAGTTATATAAAAAATTGGATGTTTTTTATAGAAGGCACCTTCATCAATTGATCAATGTTTATGAGAATGTTTACATTATGTCATCTACATCTCCAACTTGCTCTATTATTTTGGTTTTTTGAATGGTGTTGTTTTGATCACTCATCCTTATCTTAGTCCTAATATTTGTTCTTGATTTCATTAGTTTATTAAATCTCTTTGATCCTAATCATATTTAGAAGATTATTTACTCCTCTATTCATTTCAGGGTCTTTAGTTATACAATGTTTTAGTTGTTATTTTCCAAATTGTTATACAACTTATTTTTTTGGTAGCCTAGTTCATTGAGTAGGTCTTTTATACCTTTTTCATCTATCTTTTAATGTGGATTTTTTTCCTATATAGGATTTTCCTTTTCTTTGATTATGATAAAGCACTTTGTACATGGGTGCCTTATTAGACCTAGTTGTCAAGACTCATTTTCAGAATATTCTGAGTCTCATTTTTTTATACTTCCCAAAGTATAACTTAAGGGAGTTGGTGTAATAGTTATATATATGCACTTTTTATTTATGTTTTATGTAGTTTACTTAGCTTTATTTATCTTTGTTGACTTAATCTAATATAGACAATTTATAGGCTTAGATTAATACAAGTGTCACTTATAGCTTGACCACTTTATCTCTCATGTGTTTATTCATGTGGGTGTTGTTGGACACAATTACATATTCAAAACTAAAATTAGGTTACATCTCTTACTTTTTGTTTATATAGACCATTTATATTTATAAGTTATAAGCTAGTTGACAATCAAACTGATTTATTTGGTTTATTTAAAAACTTTTTTTTGTTATTTCTTATTGTTTTTAGCTACTTCTAGCACTTATGGAGTGATTCATATCTATGGAGATATATTCCTAAGGATTTGTCTTCTATTTCAAACTGGTGGCATATAGGGCTTAGATGTGAATGTTGACCCTTGAACAAACATGGATAATATATGTCATGAATTGGGTAAAATATAATTATCATATTGAGTAGATTTATAATACAAATTTTAATATGGTGGTATTTGATTGTTAGGAAATATGGCTGTGAAATCGTAGTAATGAACCTAAATATTATCAAGATTAAAAAATACCAATATGCAAAGATTCTAAAATAATTGCATGTATTGATTCATATTGAATGATTCAAATGATTTAAAACCATCTATAAATAATTTTCAACTCAGAATTGGAGTTGACATGCAAAAATTTAGAACTCTAAAAAAATAAAACTCAACTTGCTCTTTTAACAACTACTATTTTTAGCAAGTTTCCCATGCAAGTGCACGTAGCTCTAAAAATCTCTAAAAATAAACTAAACACTAACCACGACTAGCAGATTTTGAGAACGCTGTTGGCAGAGGAAACCCGTCGCTGGCGTGATCTGCTGCTCGTATATCCTGCAGTCGGCCTTGTCAAGGACGTCTAGGTTGGTGGCAAAGGGAATCGGTTCGGTTAGATTAGAAGGCAGAATGAGCTTGGGGATCTCCTTCACGGACTTAAAAAAATTGGTAATCTGCTATCCTTGTTGAATGGCGCTTAGTTCAGACTTTGTTCTTGGTCCACTCTCTCTCCCTTTTTTTATTGGCAAAACTGCTTTTGATAATTATCTTGATTTTAAATCAGTCATTTGATTTTTGAATTAAAATCAAATTTGAAATTTAGCATTCAAAAATGCAGTTTAGCGATTTAATTTCAACTTGTATCTTCGACCTACGAAGACGAAGGGTGAGGCCCGGGTTAGCAGGAGGCCAATTCCCCCTCACAAAAACCTCATTTGGATTCCTCATTATGTGTCGAATCCAACGAGTGGTTGGAAGGCCATTTTTTCTCCCCATAACAGACATTTTTTTAATGTTTTAGTGATTTTTTTGGCAAAAACACTAGTTTACGGGAAAATTATAACTTTAATATCTTGCAAATGGTAGCTCGATTTTGGGTGCCATTTTTTGCAAAAGTGCTTGTAATTCAATTATCCACAGTGTAGACTTGTTACTTTTCAAAAATGCACTAGTTTATAAAGTGCCAAAAAATTGGGTCTCTCAGGACGCATTTTCGGCTAAGTTTGACATTTGTTTGCTTTAGTCTTGCACTGATTGCTCTAAGATGCATTTTCAGTTGAGTCCGATGTATTTTGAGTGTGCACTTGCATATTTGGGGCGGGGGCGGGGCTCAATATTTTGGGGGGCTGTGATTGCTTTTTCACAACTTGCAAATTTTCACTTTCATTCTCCTTTCTGCATAAATTCACAACTTGCAATCAACACAAATTCACCTAAATTCAGCTAAAAAATAGATTCTTTTGAACTTAAACCTCTAACACCCTTCAACTGTCATGAATGGAAGGTTAAAATGTCAATCATTCTTAGCAGCAAAGGGTTGTATAGGATCACCATGGGTACTGAAGTAGAACCCAACACTGATGCTGAAAAGGTTAAGTGGTACAACCATAGTGTTGAAGCATTTGAGTTACTAAGCTTGTTTGTGTCTCCAGAACTTCTCTTCCACTTAGAATCCTCCCAAAATCTTAATGACATATGGGACACCTTAGAAAAGTTATTTGGGAAGCTTGATGAGATGAGAGGTCATGAGCTCGAAAACGAACTCATAAGTCTAAGTCCTAGTAACTTTGACACCCTACAGGACTTCTTCACTAAGTTTAAGGCCCTTAGATTGCAATTTAAAAAATACGAGATAGAGAAGAAAGATGATCAACTCATAATTTCTATTCTCGCAAAGCTAGGTCCAAGCTATTCAGTCTTTGTCTCCACTTTTCGTGCCACTAAAAGTGCCCTTGGCACTACATAGAAAATGTCTTCTTTGGATTCATTTAATGCCGACTTGACTAGGGAGAAAGATAAGCTTATTCAGATGGGCACAATGAAGTCTACTCAATCCCAAGCCTTGATAGCTGGAAATGGTAAGGATAAGACTTCAACAAAAGAGAAGAAGAAAAAGAACAAGGACCAGGAGAAGAAGAAAGAAAACACCAATCCTGCCAAAAACAACACTGAGTCTTCATCCCCCAATGCTAAACCTAAGAAGGAGAAGGTTAAGTGTGCCTATTGTAAAAAGACAAGGCATGATGCACACAAGTGCATGAAGAAACAAATAGACCACCTAACTCATCTTCTAGAGAAGAACAACATAGGTGTTCCAGAGTCCATCAAGCAAAATTCATCTACCCAAGATTCTACTAAGGCAAAAGGCAAGGGTAAGGAGAAAGAAAAGGGAAAGGCCCTTGTAGCTATAGCAGCTTCCACATCTTCATGGGTCATCGACTCGAGTGCTTCTCACCACATGGGCTCTTCACTAGTTGAGTTTTCATCTTTAGAGCCTTGTAGCATGACTTCAATTAGTTTGGGTGATAACACTTCAGTTTCTATTGTAGGGAGAGGGTTAGTTGAAATGGAAGGAGGAACATTCAACAATGTTCTAAGTGTTCCTTCTCTTTCAACCAATCTCCTATCAGTGTACCAAATCACTCACATTGTTCGGGGCATGAGAGTTGAGTTTTCACTAGATTCAGTGTCTATCAGGGAGCTGCATAGTGATACTACAGTGGCAGTGGGAAGGGCAGATTACCAAGCCAAGTTATACACCTTTTCACATTTTGCATCAGATTCTTCTCCTACAACATTGCTGACTCATTCAGATGGAGTTAGCATATTGTGGCATGAGTGGTTTGGCCACCTTAACTACCACTATCTTGAGCAACTTTGTAAAAATGACATGGTCATTGACTTGCCTCCTGTCCAATTCTCAAAAGGACTTTGCAAGGGGTGCTCCCTTGGGAAGCATCTCGAAGCAAAATTTGACAAAGGCAAAGCTTGGAGGGCTTCGCAACCTTTGGATTTAGTCCACAGTGATGTATCAGGACCCTTTCCCAAACCATCTTTCACAAGGGCCAAGTACATCCTCACTTTCATTGATGACTTCTCTAGGTACACTTGGATATATTTTCTCAAACAAAAGTCTAAAGTATTTGAAAATTTTCTAGACTTCAAGGCTCTTGTTGAGAAACAGAGTGAGAAATCCATCAAGGTTCTTCGAAATGATAATGGAGGGGAGTATGTCAGCATCAGGTTTGAGCAGTTTTGCACCACAGAGGGGATTGATTTGTAGTGCATAGTCACCTATAGTCCTTCACAGAATGGGGTTGCAAAATGCAAGAATAGGTTCTTGAAAGAGATGGCTAGCTATATGATTCACTCGAAATCCTTAGCACCACAGTACTAGGCCGAAGCCATCAATTGTGCTTGCTACATTCAAAATAGTGTTTCTCACAAAGCTTTGAAAGGGATAACACCCTTTGAAGCTTGGCATAAAAGGAAACCTGATGTTGAGCACCTCAAGGTTTTCAAATCTCCAGCCATGGCCTGCATTCCGAAGAAGAAACACAAAGCTATGGAACATTAGTCCAAGCCTTGCATCTTTGTAGGATATCCAAATGGTATTAAGGGATATCACCTTCTAGATCCAGTCACACATGAGTTGTTCATCGAGAGAAGTGTTCATTTTCAGGAGAGTCCTAAAGACTCAACACTTGACACTTCTTCTCTCTCATTGGATCTATTTTTTCATGATGATTCCTCAGTAGATTCAGATCAGCCACAACAGGTTCTTGAGCCAGAGTCATCTTCTTCTTCTTTGAGTTCAAACAACAAGGACAGTGATGCAGAGTCATCCACCTCTACTCAGTAAGAGGATGAGGAGTTAACACCTGACTCACCCACTTTTGGGCCACTTTGGGCTAGACAGACACTTGAGAGTACTGGCACTTAGGCAGGAGATCCCGCAAATGATAGACATACTAGGGGGGATTTTCAAAGAGAATCACATGCCTTCTTTGCTACAATTTTGGATCCACAGACTTTTCAAGAGGCATTGGGGGTACCTGAGTGGGATAATGCTATGGAGGAAGAATATTCTTCTTTAATCAAAAATCACACTTGGGATTTGACTTCACTTCCTAAAGAAAGAAAGATGGTTCGATGTAGCTGGATATATCAGACCAAGTTTGCAGCAGATGGGTTGGTCGATAAGTACAAGGCGTGATTGGTCGCCAAGGGTTTCTCATAGGTGGCAGGCATTGACTACTCAGAGACCTTTTCACCCATTGCAAATATTACTTCTATCTGACTCACCTTGGCTATTGCCGCAACACATGGTTGGGATGTGCATCAGATGGATGTGAAGAGTGCCTTTTTTCACAGAGACCTAGAGGAGATCTACATGGAGCAGCCGCCAGGATTTGTTCAGGATTCTTCCTTAGTATGTAGACTTAGGAAATCTATCTATGGCCTCAAACAAGCCCCTTGAGCTTGGTATGCCAAGATGGATTCCTTCCTTCTCATAGCGGGTTTCACTAGGTGCCATTCTGATCCCAATGTCTACTTCTTGCAGCAAGATGATTCGCTCTTGATTTTGGTTCTATATGTTGATGACCTTTTGATCACCGAGAGTTCTTCATCAGCTATTGTAGTGGTGAAAGCATCTCTTTAGGATAGATTTGACATGATAGACTTGGGTTTGTTACACTACTTCCTTGGGATCGAGATTTCAAAGTTAGATTCAGGGATTTCTCTTACACAACCTAAGTATGCTCTTGACTTATTGGCTCGGTTTCACATGGCTGATTGCAAGCCATCTCTGACTCCCTTTCTCTCAAGAGTCAAGCTTGAGACTGATTGTTCTTCACCATTGGTTGATGCCACTCGGTATCAACAACTTGTTGGTAGTCTCATCTACTTGACTCACACTAGGCGGGCCATTTCATATACAGTGGGACTTGTCTCTAGATTCATGTAGGAACCCCATGAGCTGCATTAAAAAGTAGCTAAGAGGATCTTACATTACATACAAGGTTCACATAGATACGGGATTCATTATAGATTTGGCATAGAGGTTGACTTGGTTGGATATACAGATTCAGACTGGGATGGCAATTCACAAACTCACAAGTCCACTTTTGGTTACAGTTTCTCTCTAGGTTCTGGTCTTATCAGTTGGTCTAGCAAGAAGCAGAATGCTATTGCTATATCATCCACAGAGGTAGAGTACAGGGGAGTTATTAATGTAGCTACTAAGGCTATTTGGCTTTAGGGGATTCTTTCTAAGTTTGACATTCCCATCAGGCAACCCACCATCATTTATTGTGACAATCAGAGTACCATTCAAATTTGCAATAATCCAGTTTAGCACCAACGGACCAAGCACATAGAGATTCACATGCATTTCATTCGAGAGCTTATTCATAGTCAAGTCATTGACTTGATATTTTGCTAGTCTTCAGAGCAGGTTGCAGACATCTTCACCAAACCTTTCACTAAGAGCAAGATATTCATCTACGAGCTCTTCTTGGGGTGCGGTCCACATCTGCAGTAGCATCATCTTCAGGGGGGCCTTCTAGCCTCTTCTTTTTTTTATGTCTCTTTTGGGGGAGTTTTTTCCTACGAGTTTTCTCCTTTTCTCTATCTTATGGGAGATTGCATTTGTACATGGGTACCTTATCAGGCCTAGTTGCTGAGACCCATTTTATATTTCCACACTGCCCACCTAAGCTACGCTTATGGGGGGTATTAGTGTAGATTTTTATTTTTCCCTATTTATTAAATTAGGTAAATTGTATTTCTTGTGCATACATGGAGTTTTCTTACATTTGTGGGATAGGCTAGCTTATGTGGAGGTATGTGTCATAGATGTGTCATAGGTGTCATAAGAATGTCATAAGTAACTCCCTTGATGGGAGTTACTTCTCTATTCTTAGCATCTTGTCACCACCTTTCATGGAGGAGTTACATTCCATTCTTGGGGTGCCTTGTCCACATTTTGTGGAGGAGTTACTTTCGTACTCTCCTATTTGTATTCTTCACTTTGGCCATCTCATGCCAATCAAATTTTGGTTTTCTCCATTTTGTCTTGTGCAATTTCTCTTATTGTGTTAATTTAAAATTTCTTTAACATCTTGTGGTGTGCACTTGCTTCAACTAGTGTGATCACGTCTCCATTGCACTCACATTATCCAGATTCTGGCAATAACTCTGATATTTATAAGTTTGACCTCTTTTTTTCCATCATTCTCCTCTGGTTGAAAATAACTTAGCTCCTAAAAGTTGCTATGATTATACTACTACCATTTATTTTTATCAATCTTTTTTAGCCCTTATTCTATAAGCCAAGTGTTGTCTTCCTAATATAATCCTATCATAACATCATTTCCTTGTGTTTAATGTCTTCTTATCCAAAACCTGCACTATCTTTTATTTCTTCTTCTTTGGCACATGTTTTTGTCATTCTACTTCTTCATTTTCTTCACATTTACCATCTTCTCTATGGAAATCATATAAATCTAAAAAATCAAATACTGGAGATATTTAAAAATTTTGTGGTAAACTCACCTCATAAGCATTGTCATTGATTTTCTTCACAATTCTACATGGTCCAATTTTCTTGTACTTCAACTTGTTATATGTGCCTTTTAGAAATATCTCTTGTTTCAAGTAAATAATCATTAAATCTCATTCTTCAAATATTTTTGACCTTATTCTGACACTTGTTACTTATTTATAATTCTTATTACTTTCCTCCAACTTTCTTCTCACTTATTCTTGTAACTATTGTATATGTTCTGCAAATACTTATGCATCATCAATAACTCATTCTACAATTGGTAACTATACCAAATCTTAAAAAATCATAGGATTTCTCCCATAAATAATCTAAAATGTTGATTTTCCTATTTATCTATTCACTAAACTATTATATGAAAACTTAGCTTGTGGTAAAGCCAAGTCCCATTGCTTGGGCTTCTCTCCAACCATGCATCTCAACAAAATTCCCAAGCTCATGTTTATAACTTTTATTTGTCCATATCTTTGGGTTTGGTATGCACTATTGAATTGTAGCTTAGTCCCCATCTTTCTCCATAAATTCCTCCAAAAATGAATTAGATATTTCATGTCCCTATCTAATGTAATGGTTTTTGGAACACCATTCAATCTCATAATATCCTTAAAAATAGTTCTACAAATCTAGTGGCATCATTAGTTTTATTACATACAATAAAATGAACCATCTTAGAAAACTTGTCTATAACAATAAAAATTGAATCATTACCTGGTTTTGTGTTTGTTAATCCCAACACATAACCCATACTCAAATCTGTCTATGGTCCCCTTAGAACCAATAATGGCATACACAACCCTATATTTTGTGCATGTCCTTTTTCCACTTGACATATCATTCACCTTGCAACATATCTTTCCACATCTCTCTTCATCTTTGGAAAAACATACTTCTCCTCCACCAAAGATATTATTTTTGTCTTACCAAAATGTCCATCCAAACGACCACTATGCAATTATCTTATAATATTATCTCTTAGAGACCCAATTGGAATACATAATTATTTCCCTTTGAAGAGACAATCATTATGCATAAGATATTATTCATAAGCAGTACTTGTATCACCTGTAAATGGATTACAACATTGCTCAACTATCTTTCCAAAATTTGGATTAGTATCGTATACTTCTTTATTAAATTCAAATCTAACTACATCATTCACCATAGTAGTTATCAACTCCACTTGCTTGCACAAAATATCAACTACCTTATTCTTTTTTCTTGATTTGTGCTTCAACACAAAAGTATAACCATTAAAAAAAGACACCTAATTTGCATGCCTACTATTTAACTTCTTTTGAGTGTTCACACACTTAAAATCTTCATGATTAGTAAATAAGATAAACTCCTTAGGCACCATGTAATGCCTCCAATGTCTTAATGCTTGTACAATGGCATAAAATTCAACATCATACATAGAATATATGCTATTGGATTCCCTTCTTGACACAACACAATACCAACTCCCACAAATGAAGAATTACAATCAACCTCAAACACTTTGCTAAAATATCATAATGCTAAAATAGGTTTTTATGTAATTTTCTTCTTCAAAAACTTAAAGCTTTATATTGCTGCCCTTGTCGATGTAAATTCCCTTCCTCTAATACAATTGGTTAGTGGTGCAACAAGACTACTAAAATTATTTATGATTTTTTTATAAAAAGTATTTAAACCATGGAAACTTATTACCTCTGATATGTTCTTTGGGATAGGCCACTCAACAATTGCCTTTACTTTTTCTTCATCCATTCTTACACCATCTGCTGAAATTACAAATACCAAAAATACCAAACTATTTAACATAAACCTACATTTATTCAAATTTGCATAGAGCTTATCTTTTCTTAATAATTCTAATATCATTCTCAAATGATGTAGATTCTCTTATTTAGTTTTACAAAAAATTAAAATATCATAAAAATGAACCACCACATACTTACCACTGTATTCTTGTAGCATTGTGTTCATCACCCTCATAAATGTGTTGGGTGCATTAGATAATCCAAATGGCATGACCATCCACTCATGTAAACCATCCCTAGTTTTGAATGTTTTTTCCACTCATCTCCTTCACGAATTTGAATTTGATAGTATCCACTCCTTAGATCAATCTTGGTAAAATATTTTTCTCTTGCAAGAACATCCATCATATCATCTAAACGAGGTATATAAGATCTATACTTGATTGTAATTTTATTGATTTATATACTATCCACAAACATCCTTGATCCTCCATCTTTATTTGGAGTTAACAATATTGGTATTGCACAAGGACTCATGCTCTCCCTTACTAAACCCTTCCTCACCAATTCAATAACCTGCTTATTCAAATATACATGTTTTGTTGGACTCATCCTATAAGTTAATTGGGTAGAGATGATCTTAAAATCAAATCAATATGATACTAAATATCTCTCTTTGATGGTAAACTATATAGTAACTCATCAAGTACAACATCTTCATACTATTTCAACACTACTATTATTTCTATTGGTGTTTGTACTACTTATGTGTCTTCTTTCTTTGCTACTAATGCATAACAACAACCTGTCATCTTCATGTATTTGATAAATTATTTTGTAGTCAACATGATTTTAGTCTTCTCTTATTATTTAAGAGATGAAAAAACTACCTTCATACCACCTTTCCAAAAACTATATGTGTTCTTTGTTACATCATGAATTGCTTTCTATCAAACTATCATGGCCTTTCCAATAACACACGGCATGCATCCATTGGTATTACATCACACCATATTTCATCCTTTTAAGTTTTACCTATATGAAAATTGATTAATCACCTTTTATCTACTATAACTTCATTCTCTTTCTTAAATAATGAAATCTGATAAGGATTATGATGCTTTTCACACTACAAACCTAGTTTCTCAATCATGTCCTTAGAAACATATATTCACAACTACCACCATCTATAATTACTTTACATATCTTAGCTCTTGAAGTATACCTTATTTTAAATATATTTATTTGCATCCATGCATCACCACCTTTTTTATTATATACATATTCTTTCCTTGGAGCAATCATTGTTCTTCTCATAATGATATTTCATCAATATTTATTGTTCTAACTTTAGTATTTTGATCTTTTATTCTAGCTTCAACTAAATTCACTCCTAGGCAATCCTCTTGCTTCCTTTATTGATCTTGGTAGTGTGGACACTCAAACTCTCTATGGCCTTGTTCTCAACATCTGTGACAAACATAAGACCTATGTTAATTTGGAAACCATCCTCTACCATCGCCATAGCTTTATCCACTTTGAAATCCTCTTCCTCTTTACTGGTATTAAAACCCTTATCTATTATATTCTTGTATTTTTATACCACATAATAATTCTCCTCTAGCGGTATTAAGCCACATCAATTTGTATTAAATCCACCTCATCCCCTTATTACAGGGGATTATCCTCTTCTTGGCCCAATAGATGTTCTTCTGAATCTCTATCTATTTTGTTTTTCTTCTACCTTCAAATCTAATTGATAATCTTCCTTCATAAAAAGTATTATATGCATGCTTCATTCATCTTTAATATAAATCTTCAAACCATTTACATACCTTACAACTATTTGTTCTTTCATTTCATCATGATCCACTAGTATGGAAATATTGTACACCTCATCTGTATACTCTTGTATAATGTGATCCTTCTGCCTCAATTTTTGAATATTATATATAGGTTTTATGCACAATCCACAAGTAAAAAATTATCCCTTGGCTTCTTCTTCATATGTTTTCCATGAGTTGATCTTATCTTTACATTTTCTTTGTCTTTCTTTATGTTGGTGATCCTACCAAATCATTGCATGACCCTTCAATTTTGTACATGCAAACTTTACCTTCTTGTCTTCTCTCATAGTTCTCCATTTGAAAAACATCTCCATGTTGTTCATCCAATCTATCAACTTCTTTGGTTTTAAGCTTACTTCATAATTTGGAATGTCAACCTTGATTGCTTTGTTCCTTCCTTCTAAAGCTCTAACCATCATCTCTTCCATTGATGGTTGTTGTTCTTGTTGCTCCTCCTCTTGCATAATTTATTCTTCATGATCTGTGTTATCTTCTACATCATCTTCTACTCTCCTTTATCTTTGATTCACAACAATCTCAATTAATTTCTCTTCTTGTCTATGCATCTCTTGCATAGTCTAGTTCATCTAAGTGATTCTTCCTCATCCTCTCACTAATCCTTACAGCTTGAAGATTCAAACTTTCTCTACTACTAAATATGAACCCAAATACTATTAAGACAAGAAAATACGAATAAGTAAAGATTCTAAAACAATAACCAGTATTGATTTGTAATGAATGATTCAAATAATTATGAACCATGCATAAATAAGCCTCAACTCAGAATTGAATTTGACATGTAAAAATTTAAAACTCTAAAAATAATAAAACTTGGACTATTATTTTTAACAGCTGCTATTTTTAGTAATTTTCACATGTAAATACGTGTAGCACTAAAAAACTCCAAAAATAAACTAAACACTAAAATTAACCTATCAAATGAATATCAATTGAAGTTCAAGTCCGGTTATAAAAATATACAATTTCCAAATTTATAACAATACCAAAAATAATTTTAAACTGGAATTTCAGACCCTCAAACAATCACATATGGCTTCCAAGAAATATCAAAAATATTCATAAATGGACAATAATTTTGGCATGAATATGGGCTCAAATAGAGATAAGGATAAAAAGTTATGGCCTCTGGAAGTTGGGCCTCTTTTTTTGCATCACATAGTCAATGTTAGCATGGATAGATAAATATCATCGACTACAGGGTGGAACAAATTGATTATGAGAAGGATTGGATTGATTTAGTGGCAATTGTTAAGTGGGTATTGTTAACTGGGTAGGGTGCAGATGATCCCTTGATCCATAGGATCAATAGAAGGCATAGTGCATAAATAGCCCCAATATCCTAGATGTGCCCCACCCAAGTGGGGATGATAGCTTCTGTAACATTGCTGGCTTGTAATGGGGTATAATTATTTTGATGAGATGCCCCATGTTTCATGAATGGATATTATGTTACACTCAAATGTAGGAAGGGGAGGATAATGATACCCTATGATAAATTATTGTGTATGCAGTTCTTCAAGGGACGACACATTAAAATTTAATTTAACGTGGGTGACCACATACTTAAGTGTAATACTATATAGATTTGATTTGCTTATTATAGAGGTCCAAACTATAGAATCACCCTTGTGATTAAGCTGTGAAAGATCAATATGATAGGAGGCTAGAATATAGGTATATAATACCATGTTAATCATGGTCATGACATTTAAATCGTGTTAGTTGTGAGGTGTGTGTGGAATATCTATGGCAAAATGTATTTACTCCAAAATTGTCCCCATATCCTTTGGGGGACTAGGAAAGTGGTGTGAATAATGGATCTGACATTACACATGACATGAGGGTATTCCTCTATTTGAGATGTAAATTGAGCCATTTCTTTAAAATAGTGTCAATCTTAGATTTTGACATGACTTAGGAAGGTAACATGTCTTGAAGAGGTAGGTATCTCTAAATAATACATGTTAGGTGGATATATAAAACCTAATTAATAATGAAAAGAGAGAGAACAAAAACATAATAGATGAAAATAGAAAGAAAATGATTCAATAAAATGATAAACCTTCACATCAAGTTCACCATAATTTGTATGCAAGGAAAATTACTCATTTTCTTCCCATTTGAATTCCCATGGTTTGGTTGAGGCAATCAAAAAGGGGTTAATACTAACTTCAAGGATTCAATTTGTGTGTTGGATTACATTTTGTTGAACATATGTTTTCAAGCATTGTCTTTATTCTTGAGCTATTGTATCAATAAATCCTCAATGGTCTTGTAATGGATATTGAGATCTTGAGACCGAAATACTAATATATGTGGATATGTTTGGATATTAGAATAAGATGATGGAGATATTGGTTAATTATATTATTTTTAGAGGTATAAAAGTTTGTTTTCATAACCTATGGGATCCTTCCAGCTCTAAGGGGTTAATATTTCCCCACAAGCATAATTGAATGAAGAGGCAAAGCTAAGGATGTGAAGAACTAATCAAGAAAATTTGATTAAAGAACATATGAGAATGATAGACATAAAACTTGTTATCACAATAAATTGATACCTTGTCACACTAATTTATTTGCAACCCAAATAAATATATTATTTCAATAAATATTATGATTTGACCATAAATAATTACAATAAATAAATTAAAAATTTATAGTAAATTTGTTAACATAGATTAATAATTTGATTTGGTAGACACACACTAATTATTTTAGAATTAATATAATTATGTAGATATATAAGAATATAAAACAAAGTTTTAATGTATGATAATATGTCAGTTTAGAAAGATAAGTCAATCTATATATAGAAGAGATGTTTGATGTCCATTGTATTACAATAAGGTGATCACTTATCTTATAGCTAAAGAAAATAAATAATAATAAATTACTTTAAATTTAATTAAAGAAAATATTATCCACTCAATTTGCACAAGTATGTGAATATGAATCTTATTTAAAAATAAACAAAGCTAAAAATATCCTTTTACTTTAAATTTAATTAAATAAAATATTATCCTCTCAATATACACGAGTATGTGAATATGAATCTTATTTAAAAATAAACAAAGCTAAAAATATCCTTTCAAGATTCATAGATATGCAAATACGAAATTTTGACACGTGATATGTAGTTTCCTAAAGTTTTAACTATGTGATGAGGCTTCCTTAAGCATCAAAAGTACTATAAAGACCTCTAAAACAAACATACATATATACATATAATTATAAACCATTAATCTTATATAGCAATCCCAAGTCATTATCAAGTCACATGTACAAAGATTCTTTTTTTAAAAATAGGATGCATAACAACCTTTCATCATTCTAGTGATCGAGAATGAAGACGAATTGGAAATCCTTTTTCCATGGAAGGAAGAGGGAAGTATGTGGCACAATCAACTTCTATTGGCTCCCATCTATTCATTGTAGCAATGTACATAAAAGTCAAAAATAATTAGTAAACCATGAGTTTAAAAGGAAATTTTAATGAAAAACAAAAGTAAACTTAAAAATTAAGGTTGAAAAGAATACAAATTTGACCTGAACTTAGTGACAAAATAGTGAAGGAAGAGAGAAATTTCAAACTGGGCCAATTGATACCCTGGACAGAGCCTAGCACCTTTTCCGAATGGCATAAATGTTGGGTTTTCAGAAAGCTCCTACAATTAATTAAAAATAAACAATAATTAGTTAGATATATCTATCATCAATTTATTTTAAATAAATTATCAAGGTTTTTTCATAACATACTGGACCCTCATTTTGCCAACGCCATGGTTGGAACTTGTGAGCTTCAAAATAGCACTTCTCATCCAAATGTTGGCCAGTCAAGAACACAAACACATTCCACCCTTTTGGAATAACAAAATCTGCATTGTGGTAAGATTTTTTTTTTTAAAATTATATGTTTTACTCAATCCTTACAATAAAAGAAAAGAGTGGTGTCATTTTAGAAACCAGAAAAAATTTCTTCTTTGAACCTTTGAATTTAATGTCTTGTTTGGGTTCTCTGAAAACCCCTGGGGCAACACTAATCAAACGAAGTGTTTCATTTATCACCTACCATAGAAAGAAAAAATGCAAATTAGTATTATGGCAAAAGGCTTAAATTTTAATTTATGGATCTTTTTACTTGATTTTTTCCCCCAATGTATTCATATAATATTATGTTACAAAGTTAATCATACAAAAAAATGAATGGAAAGACCACACTCCAATGTCACATCGGCCAAAGCCAAAAATCTTAAAACAATTCAATTTTAAAATAAGAGAGTATACATAATATGATTTTGAATCTAATCTAGCCCACTTTGTAAATATAATTTGTATGTGGAATCATCCATGCCTTGCTTTTGATTCAGACTTGAAGGATGGCATTGCTTTGCCTCTCTGATAGTTGATGCTTCATGGGTACAATTTAGGTGACATGGTTCTATATTTTACACATATTTTTTACAGTTAACTCTGATGAAGTGACTCGAGGAATTAAACTTAAGGAAACATTTATATCCTTGCAAAGTCAATTGGAGGTCTCTATTCAATTTCTATGAATATAAGTGAAGTGATGCCCTATGATGCCATAGTATCAATGTGCAACTTTGCTTTACGAAGCTTATGATATCTTGCAAAGGATGAGTGTCACACAGTAACATGTTTTACATTCATAGTACTATGCTTTGGATATCAATGGTTTAGATATTATTCTTAGATATACTTGGTTAGAGATTGTGGGTACTATCAATATTAATGTGCAAAATAAGTTCATGAAGCTCTGGTATAGAAGAAATAAATAACTTTACATGATATCACACATAGCAAGGACCAAAGAAAAGTCAACGTAGATCATGAGGATGAGCATGGAGATTGTGAAGAAGAGTATAAGACAGAATGAAAAGAAAATCAAGATGATTCTATAGGAAAGGAACATGTTGAAAAGAACACTTCATCTATTCAAGAGATAAACATAGTAGAAGAAAAGGTTGAAAAGATACACAATGGAAGAAAAGGTCAAAGTAGCAGAAAAAGAGAGTAAATGTTGTGGCATTTATAAACTCCCACCATTGTGAGAGGAAATAGTGGTGAAGACATGTGTAATTGAGTTTCAAAGAATAAATCACTATGGTTATACATGGAATATTAGGAACAATCACTATGGCTATGTATGGAATTTAAAGAACCACTATCGAAATAAATGAAATTGGTGGAGCAATAACTATGGCTATCCATTGAAGCCAAGGAAGACCAACTATGGTCATGATTGGAATCAAAGAATTGTAGCAGAATCTGGAACCAAATTTGTAGGGCTATAAGGTATCATGATCACATATGAGTGCTAAGATGATCAAACATGCCAATAGGTTTGCAATAATTTGAGGAACAAACATTGCTTGATTTCTTCTCATGTTTAGGGGATGTAATGTGATAAGAAGGGATGGCATGTTATGTACCTAGGGATGTGGTATTGTGATATATATGGGTTAATGGAGATGCCAACATG
Source organism: Torreya grandis (assembly GCA_037957365.1). NCBI lineage: Eukaryota > Viridiplantae > Streptophyta > Pinopsida > Cupressales > Taxaceae > Torreya > Torreya grandis. The sequence continues at coordinate 6,219,930 of JARHVA010000038.1, read as the reverse complement.
TGGCATGCAGCCCCTTTAGTTAATTATTTTAGATCAAAGGGGTAACTTGTTGAACTAGTTATGTGGGGAAATGGGTTGGTGTATATTGGTATCAAGGGTTTATGCATAACTTACAGGGAATATATGTTCATATAAAAGAGATGAGTATCACTATGAAGTATGTCAAGTAAGTCAAAAATCTTTTATTTGGTAGAAATATATTTGAAGTTGTTCCTTTGAAATGGTGTTCTCATATTGCTAAGATCTTGTAGAATTGTTCCTTCTTTGAGGAATATTGTACAATGTTCTTCTACCTTAAGAGTATCATTCTATCCTCGAATATACTTTATATTGCAACATCTTAACTCACAAACAGCTTGACAACAACAAAACAGAAAGACCACTAACAACAATAATTTTGAGAGATATAATGCTATAAGAGATATAACACTTCCACAAAAGTTTCTGACAAAAGTTAACACAGTTTTTACTTATAAACTTGGGTGTCAACAATAATGTTATAAAAATGTGTTAAAAGAATCTGAGTATATGGTCTACTTACACACTCTCCCCTTAAACCCTCTCCTAAAGCTAGCAAGACACCAACTGAGGATGGTTGGACTAAAGTTGGGAAGAACACTTACACCAAAGCCACAAACTCAACTGCTACTCTCAAAGGAGACAAGCCATCTTCGAGCAATGGCCCACAGGAGTAAGCTCTTGTTGTAAAAGAGCCCTCACTGACTGCAGTTTCAAAATTGGTAAAAAATCCTAAGGTGTTCAACACTCCTTTCGCTGCTAACGTTTTATCCTAAGGTGTCGAGGCCTCTAGGCCCAATTTTTTAGACTCACAACTAGCCACCCTTCCTCTTTTGGCTTGACAGGATATGCCCAAATACTCTCACAACCTTCTTTGGAGGATTCACAAGGCAAAGGAAAGAGAGTTTCTGGCTGACCCTAACTTGAGGAAACAATATGAGTTCTTAAATGTCAACAATGGGCACTTCCTGTAGAATCAATATAATGTCCTGGAGTGGCTGGACTCAGAGGACATGTTCCTTGACACCCTTCATCTATGAATTAATTTTCATGAATTGTTAGGGTCTCATAGATCCAAAATGCAAGTTTGTTGTGCATGATTTTAGAAGGAAGTTTCCTGAGATGGACATTCTCTATTCGAAGAAATTCAAGGTGGCAAATTTTTTACTGATGACTGTTAGTAATTCCATTTGGAATGATAGTATCATTCTTTATAGCAATCATGTTGTAGGACATAGAGGGGTGATCACATTCATTTCTCCAAGGTGGTGATCACACTTAGTGCAATTATAATATGGACCTCACCAATTGGTTAGATTGGGCTCTTTTTAGCATTAAAAGCCACTCCTTTGGCTTTATTAATATTTATGCCTCGAATGATGCTTTAGAGCATTTTCATTTATGGTGATGGATAGTAGATGATCTCCCCAATGTCTATTGGGTACTATGTGGTGACTTTAATATGGTGGCATCTCCCGAGGTCAAATTAGGCCACTTGCCTATGAGGTGGGCAACTAGCGAAAGGGAGGCATGGTTTTACATGTAGACTAAATGAGGCCTTTATGATCCCAATTTAACTGATCAGCCTGTAGATGGAGTTTGGTACACTTGGTGTATTTTCAGGGAAGGCCCCACTCATATTCTAAAGCATCTAGATAGAGAAATGATGTCCACCCAACCATACTTCTCTTTTGATAATGGATTTTTTATTTTGGTACAAGTGCTATCGGATTTTGGGCTTTTCGATCACTCCCCTATTTGGTTTCATGTGACATGGTAGTTCATGAAACCCAAAGTCCACAAAACACATTTCTTCTTTAACAACTCCTTGCTCAAGTATGGGTCCATGATGACACACATTAGGAGAGTTTGGAATTTAGATCCACATCCTTCCCAAGATTTTTGTTGGATTATCTAGTGGGTTGATGCTATCGGGTGGACCTCTTACTTTTTGTGGATCTATGGACACCAACTTGCCAAAATTTGAAGACACTCCTACTCTGCCACTACCTCAAAACTAAGCTGTGTGACTCTAGCTATGAAAAAATATCCATTTAATGAGATCTTGTAGGTGAGATTTACATTCTTAAGGCATCGTATATAGATTGCAGAAAACTGTAATGCCCCAAGAGCCCAAGTCAAAGCCAAGATTCATTGGATTAAAATAGGGGACACATATTCTAATGAGTTATTTCAATTGTTGTGATCCAAAAACTCAAAATTACAAATTCAATTCATTTCTGAGGCTGGTAATAGACTCATAGAAACTCCATAGATTGTGAAAGCTTTTGTCAACCATTACCATCAAGTGTTCAAAGCTCAAGCATCTTCAGCTGAGCATGAAGCTACCCTTCAGCAATGCCTTTCAGTGGCGTCGTGCAAACTCACTCCCACCCAACAAGGGATTTGTGATAAGCCCCTCACTATTGATTATTTACATAAAGTAGTGTCTCACATGGCTAATAACAAATCCCCTGGTATTGATGGCTTTCCCTATGATTTCTACAAAACTCTTTGGGATCTTGTGGGTAGTGATTTGCATAAAGTTTATCAAGAAGCATTTTGTGCACATTCTCTGAGTAAAAATATAAATAAAGGAAATATCAAATTCATACCTAAGTAGGGAGATCCTAAGTTGATCTAAAACTGGCGTCCCATCACCGTCCTGAATGTTTCCTATAAAATTATTGCCAAGGCTCTGGTAATCCAACTGTACAATATGTTACCTTTCATTGTGCATCTAAAAAAATAAGCTTCATCAAAAGCCATTATATCTTGGATAACATCATTACCATCTGGGAAGGGATGGATTGGTCCAGACGGTCTAATAAAAAAGCTATATTCATCAAAATTGACTTTGAAAAATCTTATGATTGCATTGAGTGGCCTTTTATCTTAGCTATGTTTTGGGCTATGGGTTTCATGTCCATCTTCATACTAAATTGTTCAGATGATTTTTTATGATACCTCAGCTGTCCTCTCTATCAATGAAGTCGCCTCCAAGTAATTTGGTTTATTTTTTTTCCATTTGCTAAGGGTTCCCTCTGGCTCCCACCTTGTACATTATTACATCTAAGGGTTTTGGATATCTCCTTAACAATGCCCAAGCTAGTGGCCTTGTTAAGGGAATTTATCTCCCTCTCGATACAGTTAATCCAAATGAAGAAATGCAATTGCTTAATGGCCACCTTTTAGATGACTCCTTCCTTACCCTCATTGAAGATGAAGCTAATGTGGACAATGCCTTATAGTGTCTTGACACCTTATACCTAACATCTAACTCCAACATCCAATGGTAAAAAACTCGTCGCTACAGACAGTCTTACCTCTCTCTACCAGCATGGACTAATAAATTTAGTTGGAAGTGGATCCAATAGGATGAAATCTTTAAATTCCTTAGCATCTCCTTTGCTTTTGATGCTTTACCACCCTTATTGTGGCAATATGTTATTGGCAGAGTTACCAAGAAGCTAGAATACTGGGTGACCAAGTCTCTTTTATTGGTAGAAAAGTTTCAAATATGCTCAAATATTCTTGCGTTCACCCATGTGTATTACTCATCATGATGGGTACCTTCTAAAAAATCTTACCAAAAGTTGAATAAATTTCTCTGAGATTTCCTTTGGGAAAATTCAACACAAGGTAAAAGATTTCATAGGGTGGCTTGGGAATATTGTTGCCTCACATGTGAAGTTGGAGGGATGGGACTCATTGACATAGTTTGGCAAGGAACTGCCTTATATGCTAAATGGATTGTGTGGGCCATTGAGGGCCCAAAAGCTTGGAAGGTATTATTCAGACACCGTATCTCCTCAGGCTTGCCCAAGGGCAAGAAAGCTTGAAAAGGGCTCAACTTACCTAATTTACTCTTCATTTAGTCTCCTATCCAGATCACTAGATCCTTTATGGCCAAAAGCATCTGGAAGGCTTGGGAAAAGATTAAGCCATGGCTTCTTTGGAATGGTTGTAGTTTATGTAATGAGCTCTCTGCTAACTCTCACTCTTTGTGGTGGTCTCCCGTTTTTTCTTGCAATGAAGTGCCCCTAGTAGAAGTCCCTTGGATCAATTCCCTCAAGCTTTTTTTCAAAGGAATTCATTTCATCCAAGATATCTTCTACAAGCATTCTCTCTCTTGGCTATCTTGGGAGGAGGCAAAAGTTAAATTCTGATTAGCCAATGAGGATCAAGAATCTTACCATGTAATTTTCAATGTTATCCCAGCTTCTATGATCCATAAAATCTTGGTCCACTCTACTTAGCCATGGTGGGAGGAATAGAAATGGTATGTTGAGACCCCTTTCCACAATTACACTCATTGGCTAGGCTATGCTTGTCTCACCCCCCATTTGCCCATGGTTGACAAGCTTAACATCTACTCGGGGATGCACTCATTTTTTAAAACATAGATCTTTCACTTTAAAATAGTTTGGGGAGCTTGTGTGGAGCCCAAATTTGCCCACTTTGCTTGGTGTATAGTACACCAAGGCTTGCCTATTGGCAGAAGACTTGTTTAGCTTGGAGTTCACCAGCCTACATGCCCCTTTTGTGGCCACCTTGAGATGCTCCCTCATCTCTTCTATTACTATTCCAAAGCTCAAAGGGTCTAGACTTGGATCTATGATCTCTTCAGGCCCTTCCAGCTTGAATTCTTCCATTGGAAACATATCCTCCTTGGTAATAAACCCGCAATGCCCTCCAAATACACACAAGTTTGACATATTTCAGAGTGGAGATTATCTTCTGGATCTAGAAAGAAAGAAATAATTCTATGTTTAATCATGCTTCTATTGATTATAATGTCTCTATTTTACATAAATCTTCTATCATCTCCAATGTTATTTCACAGATTCAAGTCCAAACTAATAAAGTGGCTATAGAGCTTGGGTATCTTTAGGATCTCCTATCCCATTAGGGAGATTCTCCTTGTACTATGGCTTGAGTTCTACCTTCTCCACCTAGGGATACTAGATTGGATGGTAGAGTGATTTGGCTACCTCATGGTGGGAATCATTGCAGCCATTCCAAGCACAGTTCTCATATCAACACCCCATACCAACATGTTTCCCCTTTTAGGTAGCAATGAGGGTGGTAGTTGCTGCCTCCTTCCCCTACTAGGTAGGATGGTTGGGGTGCTCTTCCTCCTCCTCCTCCACATTTAGATGTTTAGGGGGTGATGCTTGGAGGTCATGTGGATGTGATGGATAATTTCCCCAAGCTCTCTTTGTCTATTTCAACCACTTGGACACAAGAAAATAATGATACATACACTGCCTAAGTTACTGGTTGGGAGCCTATTCTAGATGGTAATGATTTTCCAAGCTCAGGTTGGGGTGTTGATTATGCAGGCCATTTTTCACCGTATCAAATTCATACCTAACTAGGGAGATCCTAAGTTGATCTAAAACTGGCATCCCATTACTGTCCTAAATGTTTCCTATAAAATCATTGCCAAGGCTCTGGTAATCCAACTGTACAATATGTTACCTTTCATTGTGCATCCAAAAAAATAAGCTTCATCAAAAGCCATTATATCTTGGATAACATCATTACCGTCTGGGAAGGGATGGATTGGTCCAGACGGTCTAATAAAAAAGCTATGTTCATCAAAATTGACTTTGAAAAATCTTATGATTGCATTGAGTGGCCTTTTATCTTAGCTATGTTTTGGGCTATGGGTTTCATGTCCATCTTCATACTAAATTGTTCAGATGATTTTTTATGATACCTTAGCTGTCCTCTCTATCAATGAAGTCACCTCCAAGTAATTTGGTTTATTTTGTTTCATTTGCTAAGGGTTCCCTCTGGCTCCCACCTTGTACATTATTGCATCTAAGGGTTTTGGATATCTCCTTAACAATGCCCAAGCTAGTGGCCTTGTTAAGGGAATTTATCTCCCTCTCGATACAGTTAATCCAAATGAAGATATGCAATTGCTTAATGGCCACCTTTTAGATGACTCCTTCCTTACCCTCACTGAAGATGAAGCTAATGTGGACAATGCCTTATAGTGTCTTAACACCTTATACCTAACCTCTAACTCCAACATCCAATGGTAAAAAACTCGTCGCTACAGACAGTCTTACCTCTCTCTACCAGCATGGACTAATAAATTTAGTTGGAAGTGGATCCAACAGGATGAAATCTTTAAATTCCTTAGCATCTCCTTTGCTTTTGATGCTTTACCACCCTTATTGTGGCAATATGTTATTGGCAGAGTTACCAAGAAGCTAGAATACTGGGTGACCAAGTCTCTTTTATTGGTAGAAAAGTTTCAAATATGCTCAAATATTCTTGCGTTCACCCATGTGTATTACTCATCATGATGGGTACCTTCTAAAAAATCTTACCAAAAGTTGAATAAATTTCTCTGAGATTTCCTTTGGGAAAATTCAACACAAGGTAAAATATTTCATAGGGTGGCTTGGGAATATTGTTGCCTCACATGTGAAGTTGGAGGGATGGGACTCATTGACATAGTTTGGCAAGGAACTGCCTTATATGCTAAATGGATTGTGCGGGCCATTGAGGGCCCAAAAGCTTGGAAGGTATTATTCAAAACACCGTATCTCCTCAGGCTTGCCCAAGGGCAAGAAAGCTTGGAAAGGGCTCAACTTACCTAATTTACTCTTCATTTAGTCTCCTATCCAGATCACTAGATCCTTTATGGCCAAAAGCATCTGGAAGGCTTGGGAAAAGATTAGGCCATGGCTTCTTTGGAATGGTTGTAGTTTATGTAATGAGCTCTCTGCTAACTCTCACTCTTTGTGGTTGTCTCCCATTTTTTCTTGCAATGAAGTGCCCCTAGTAGAAGTCCCTTGGATCAATTCCCTCAAGCTTTTTTTCAAAGGAATTCATTTCATCCAAGATATCTTCTACAAGCATTCTCTCTCTTGGCTATCTTGGGAGGAGGCAAAAGTTAAATTCTGATTAGCCAATGAGGATCAAGAATCTTACCATGTAATTTTCAATGTTAGCCCAACTTCTATGATCCATAAAATCTTGGTCCACTCTACTTAGCCATGGTGGGAGGAATAGAAATGGTATGTTGAGACCCCTTTCCACAATTACACTCATTGGCTAGGCTATGCTTGTCTCACCCCCCATTTGCCCATGGTTGACAAGCTTAACATCTACTCGGGGATGCATTCATTTGTTAAAACATAGATCTTTCACTTTAACATAGTTTGGGGAGCTTGTGTGGAGCCCAAATTTGCCCACTTTGCTTGGTGTATAGTACACCAAGGCTTGCCTATTGGCAGAAGACTTGTTTAGCTTGGAGTTCACCAGCCTACATGCCCCTTTTGTGGCCACCTTGAGATGCTCCCTCATCTCTTCTAGTACTATTCCAAAGCTCAAAGGGTCTAGACTTGGATCTATGATCTCTTCAGGCCCTTCCAGCTTGAATTCTTCCTTTGGAAACATATCCTCCTTGGTGATAAACCTGCAATGCCCTCCAAATACACACAAGTTTGACATATTTCAGAGTGGAGATTATCTTCTGGATCTAGAAAGAAAGAAATAATTCTATGTTTAATCATGCTTCTATTGATTATAATGTCTCTATTTTACATAAATCTTCTATCATCTCCAATGTTATTTCACAGATTCAAGTCCAAACTAATAAAGTGGCTATAGAGCTTGGGTATCTTTAGGATCTCCTATCCCATTAGGGAGATTCTCCTTGTACTATGGCTTGAGTTCTACCTTCTTCACCTAGGGATACTAGATTGGATGGTAGAGTGATTTGGCTACCTCATGGTGGGAATCATTGCAGCCATTCCAAGCACCGTTCTCATATCAACACCCCATACCAACATGTTTCCCCTTTTAGGTAGCAATGAGGGTGGTAGTTGCTGCCTCCTTCCCCTACTAGGTAGGATGGTTGGGGTGCTCTTCCTCCTCCTCCTCCTCCACATTGAGATGTTTAGGGGGTGATGCTTGGAGGTCATGTGGATGTGATGGATAATTTCCCTAGGCTCTCTTTGTCTATTTCAACCACTTGGACACAAGCAGATAATGATACAAACACTGCCTAAGTTACTGGCTGGGAGCCTATTCTAGATGGTAATGATTTTCCAAGCTCAGGTTGGGGTGTTGATTGTGTGGTCCATTGAGGGCCCAAAAGCTTTTTTTTTATGAAATATATCCACATATTAGCTAAAGAAAAATATAAAAATATTCACAAACCAAGTCAAGATCTTCACGAGCTCTAGAAGGCCAGATGTTTATGCTTGGTTCATGAACATACAGTGGAATTGGGTCAAATGCTCCCAGGCATAGGTGGTACCTCTCATGGGCTTAAGATTCATGAAAACATTTTAAGGTTTAGGGGGATGTGTTGTATGAACCATCTGTTGTTCCATTTTTCTTTATGTCTAACATTTTTATCAATCAATTAATTGTAGATATAAAAGGCAATGAGATAGATATTTCATACACTATTGAATTTACACCAAATTGATTTCATAGATTACAAATTAGTTTAAAACCATTGAAATCTTAGATAATTGAGGTCCACTATAGTATTCCATATTTTGTCATGGCCTTAGGTCTTTTTATTTTTATTTTTTAGTTTTTATTTGGATGATTATATTAAATTACAATTTAGTTTAAAACCATTTAAATTTCACTTAATTGAAGATTTTAAGTCTACTAATAGTATTCCAAAATTTGTCCTCAGTATGTCTTTTACAATTTGAATATGCACCAATGCCAAGGTATTTTATGTTTGCCTAATAAAATCAAATACTATCAAGACAAATAAAAATCTAATAGGTCAAGATTCTAAATAGTAAACAGTATTGATTTGTATTGAATGATTCAAATAATTACAAGCCATGCATAAATAAACCTCAACTCGAAATTAGAGTTGACATGCAAAATTTGGAACTCTAAAAATAAATAAAACTTAACCTACTATTTTTAGTAAGTTTTGCATGAAAACACGCACAACTCTAAAAATAAATTAATCGCTAAAATAACCTATCAGATGAATTTAAACTAAAGTTCAATTCCAGTTATAAAAATATACAATTTCTAAATTTAAGAAAAAAATTAAAAATAATGTTAAACTTTAATTTTAGACCCTCATATGGGCATGTATGGCTTCCAAAAGATATCAAAAATGTCCCATAACTATAAGGTAAATTTATAACTACATTGAAATTTTTGAGATGATCATTTTTTCATGAATGTGGGCTCAAACAGAGCTACAGATCAAAAGTTATGACCCCGATAAGTTTGAACTCTTTTTCTACATCATTTCCCTTTGGTTGTAAATAACTCAACTCCTACGAGTTACTTTGATTGTACCACTACCATTTGTTCTTATAAATATTATTCAGCTCCCATTATATAGTCCAAGATTTGTTTTCCTACTCTAATCCTTCTCACTGTACTAAATACATGTGATAACTTCCTTATCTTGTGTTCTGATCCAAAAATTGCAATATCTTTTCTTTCTTCTTCTTTGGCACATGTTTCTTCCAATCTACTTATTTATATTCTTCACCTTCACCATCTTCTCCATGGAAATCATATAAATTTGAAACATTAAATACTGAGGAGATATTTAAATTCTGTGGTAAACTCACCTCATAAGCATTGTCATTGATTTTCTTCACAATTGTGCATCATCCAATTTTATTGTACTTCAACTTTTTATATGTGCCTTTTGTAAATATATTTTTCTTCAAGTAGACCATCACTAAATCTCCTTAAAATATTTTTGTCCGTCTTCTAAAATTTGCTGCTATTTTTTACTTTTCATTACTTTCCTACAACTTTTTTTTTACATCTTTTTGTAATTGATGTATATGTTCTCTAAATGATTATGCATCATCACTAACTCATTCTGCAATTGGTAACTGTACCAAATCTAAAATAGTCATAATATCTATCCCATAAATAATTTGAAATGTTTATTTTCTTATTGATCTATTCATTGATCTATGATATACAAACTCAGCTTATGGTAAAGCCAAGTCTCATTACTTGGGCTTCTCTCCAACTATGCATCTCAATAAATTTCCCAAACTAATTTTTAAAACTTATGTCTATCCATTTTTTAGGGGGTGGCATGCACTACTGAATTCTAGATTAGTCCTCATCTTCCTCCATAATATCCTTAAAAAATAGTTCTATAAATCTAGTGCCATCATTGGTTTTCTTACATAAAATAAAATGAACTGTCTTAAAAACCTGTCTATAACATTAAAAATTGAATCATTACCTCTCTATTTGTTTGGTAATCCAAACACAAAACCATACTCAAATATATCGATGGTCCTCTTGGAACTAGTAATGTCATGTACAACCCTATATTTTGTGCATATCATTTTGTCACCTAACATATTCTACACCTTAAAACATATCTTGTCACGTCTCTCTTCATATTTGGCCAAAAATACTTCTCCGCCAAAACTATTGTCTTTGTCTTACCAAAATGTCTATTCAAACCACTACTATATAATTTTTTTATAATATTGTCTCTTAGAAACCCAATTGGAATACACAATTATTTCCTTTGAAGAGATAACCATCCTACATAAGATACTCTTCATAAATATTAATTGTATCACTTGTCAATGGATTCTTACGTTGTTCAACCTCTTGCCAAAATCTAGATCAATATCATATACTTATTTCATAAATTCAAATCTAACTAATTCACTCACCATAGTAGTTAATAACCCTAGGGTCTGCTCAAAGTATCAGCTACCTATATTTTATTTTCGTAATTTGTGCTTCAACACAAAAATATAAACCTATAATAAAGACACCCACTTTGCATGCCTAATATTTAACTTTTTTTGAGTGTTCACATACTTCAAAGCCTTAGGATTATTAAATAAGATAAACTCCTTAGGCACTAGGTAATGCCTCCAATGTCTTAATGATTGTATAATAACATAAAATTCAATATCATACATACAATAATTTGTTATTACCTCATTCAAATTCTCACTAAAATATGCTATTGGCTTCCCTTCTTGACTCAAAATATCACCAATTATCATAAACGAAACATCATAATCAATCTCAAACACTTTACTTCAATCTAGTAATGTTAAAATAGGATTTTCTATAATTTTCTTCTTTAACAACTCAAAGCTTTCTGTTGTTTCACTTGTCCATGCAAATTCATTTCCTCTCATACAATTTGTTATTGGTGTAATAACACTACTAAAATTCTTAATAAACTTTATGTAAAAAACATTTAAACCATGGAAACTTCTTACCTTTGTAATGCTCTTTGGGATAGGCCACTCAACAATTGACTTTACTTTTTCTTCATCTATTCTTATACCATTTGCTGAAACTACAAATCCTCAAAACATCAAACTATTATACATAAGCCTTAACTTCTTAAAACTCGCATAAAGATTTTATGTTCTTAACAATTCTAATACCATTCTCAAATGTTGTAAGTGTTCTTATTTAGTCTTACTAAATATTAAAATATAATCAAAATAAACCACCACAAACTTACCACTGTATTCTCGTAGCACTATGTTCATCACCCTCATAAATGTGCTTGGTGTATTAGATAAATCGAATGGCATCACCATCCACTCATATAAACCATCTCTAGCATTGAATGTTATTTTCTATTCATCTCTTTCATGAATCCAAATATGATAGTATCCACTCCTTAGATCAATACTGGTAACATATTTTGCTTTTTGTAAGAACATCTATCATATCATCTAAACGAGGTATAAAAAATATGTACTTGATTATCATTTTATTGATTATTCTACTATACACACATATATTCCACCCTCCATATTTCTTTAGATTTAGCAATGCTGGTGTTGCACAAGGACTCATGCTCTCCCCTACTACACCTCACCAATTCAATAACCTACTTATTCAATTTTGCATGTTTTATTGGACTCATCTTGTAAGTTGCTTGATTGGATAGAGTTTATCTTGGAATCATATAAATATAATATTAAATATATATTTTTGGTGGTAAACCATCTGGTAACTCATCAAGTATAACATCTACATATTATTTCAACACTACTTCTACTTCTACTGGTATTTGAACCACTTTTGTGTCTTCTTTCTTTGCTACTAATGCATAGTGGGAACCTATTATCTTCATGTCTTTGATAAAAAAATTTGAAGTCAACATGCTTTGAGCTTTCCCTTCTTATTTAAGAGGTAACAAAACTACTTTCATACCACATTTTCAAAAACTATATGTTTTCTTTGCTCCATCATGAACTTATTTCCTATCAAACTATCATGGCCTTCCCAATAAATTCATCCTCTATGAAATCCTCTCCCTCTTTGCTGGTATTGAAACCCTTGCCTATTATCTTCTCATCTTTCTATAACATGATGATTCTCCTCTAGAGGTATGATTTTCACCTATTGTGCACTACTTAGCTTCCCTTTTTGGTTTTTAACTAAGTGGCACACTAGCCTACCACCCTTTCAGTTTTTCAATATACCAGTATAACCAAGTGGCCACCTTTATGGGTTTCTAAACATTCTATCCCCACTCTTAATGCTTAAGACTATCTAGAAACTTTTAAAATCTTGTGAAAACACAAAATTATGGTGCATAAAGCCTATTAAGAGGTTGGTAGTGTGCATTGGAGTGACTACATAAGATTTTGATTTGTTGCTAGTTATACTTGTGGTGACGCTGGATCCATTGAGTATGTAGGGTCTATTATTGTGGTATGTTGTTGCTAAGATATTATTTGTGTTTTTGTGACTATATTTTTCTACTCCATAACTTTCTAGAGTTGTTGGGATGGAATAAATTGAGGTTCATCCACCAATTGAGAAATGGAAACATTGACTTGTGAAAGATATTGCCTTATAATCTTCCAGTTTGTCATGGCCTCACACACTAAAGAAATCAAGATGTGCATTGGAATCTAGATCAACATCAAAATTTTCACAACATTATCTTCTACAATGGATATTAGTGCTTTTGTGTTTGACATCTTTAGCTAAATATCCAACACCAACTCATCTAATCGTTCTAAAGCCTTTTGAGCTTGAATGGCCACAAATATGTTATGTATTTTCTCATGCCAAATCTAAATATTTTACATGGTAGCATCCCTAGAATCCAACATTTTATTGAGTGCACTACTCATTACTTCTACAATATTCATTTGATCATTCACCATGGCTTTAGATTTATCTACTATAGTGAACTCTGGTTGTGTAGTAGCCAAATATTTGTTGAGATGCTATCATCAATTTAGAATTCCTTAAGATATCTATTTGGATTAGTGCATAATGTTATCTAGTATTTATTCATATTCATTGATCAACTCAAATATTGTGTCTATCTCCATCCTTAGAACCTGCCCTTGAGTGCACATTATTTGTAGGCATTGTCTGGCTAACCTGTCCTTAGTTAGTTATGTCAATAAGGTCATGAGCTGATTTTACTTAGACATGACCTAGTCACTGAGAACTTATGTAACCATCATAGGACAAGTGATATAAATTATCTACCTTGCCTTTGAAGGTTAGGTTTTTCAATTCTACTTTTTCTTCATGTAATCGTAAAACTTCCTACGCCAAGTCTTAGGCCTTTTGTGCAATTAAACCCTAAAAGATAATGGTGCATTCAATTTGCTTGGATAAAGTAAATTGTGAAACATACAAAGATGTTTCCATCATAGTGGTTTCAATTTCCATGGATGTCATTGGAAGTTTTACAAGATTTGGTGTGAATTGAGCCAAATATATCAAAAAAGTGGTGCACTGAGTAGATGTTTTGGGGAAATCCTACAACCACTAAGTAGTAATGTGAGGTTTTAGCTATGAATCCTCCCCCTGCACACTTGCTTTCTCTTTAAACATTTATTGTAAGGCATGTGCTACATCTTCCTTATCTCAGTCCTCCTTTTCCTTTGTAAATTTATCTTTAGTTTTAGCCTTAACTTTAGCCTCTACCTTAGCTTGAGATTTAACTTGCACCTTGAATTTATCCTTAGATTTAGCTTCACCTTTGGGTTATCCATAGATACTTGGGCTCCAACTACATGTTTTAACTCCTTTTATTTCTTTCATTGGTCCTCCTAAGTCTTAACTTTATTTGTAGATGTTTACTCATTAACTACTTATTTTTCTTGCTCGTCTTTGGCCTGTTATTTAGCCTGAGCCCTAGATTTTGCCTCTTCTTCATCCTTCTCTTATTGTGCGACCTACACTTCTTGTTATTGTTTTTGTGCTTTCAATGGTAAATTTTAGTGTTTTTCCTTCATTAATTCATGAACTTTTGGTTTTATAAATTGGCATTTGGCTATTTTTAGGGGGTGGTGAATAGCATGGATTTGCCTAAATTATCTGGGTGTAAGTTAGTTCTCTAGATCAACTCACCTAATATTTAAAATAAATTTCATACATATAAATATAACTCACCACTCCATCAAAAGTCAATATGATCTTATTCATCATTATATGTAAAAAGACATCTACCCATATACTCATAATGGCAATTTTAGTAGCAGGAAAGGGATGTAGGAAGTGTCATGTGATGGTGCCAAATGATAGCATGCTTTCAAGTGATACCAAAGATATCAAATGATATCAAGTTTTCAAATGATAACAATGTTACTGAATGACAACAATGTTGTATCCCAATAGTAATTATGTTGAACGATGCCAACAATATTGAATAATAGCAACACTATCAAATGACAACAATGCTATCATTTAATAATCTTTGTCATTAAATAGAAATGGTGTTGAAAAATAACATTACTACCAAGTGACAACATTTTTTTTATTTGGAAACATTGCTATGAAATGATAGAAATATTATTATTTGACAACATTAATTTCAAATGAAAACATTATTTTCATTCGATAATATTACTATCAGATGATAACATTGTTGTCATTCAATAGTATTGATGTTAGATGACAACATAGTTGTCATTTGGTAGCATTGTTGTTATTCACCATCAACTCTGTCACTTAGTGGTCAAGAGTTGTGATCCAAAAAAAACAAGGCTAGTTTGTCTATGGGTTTTTTGTATAGTCTTATGTCCATCTGAATTCTATGTCCCATTATGATTCATCTGTCCATTTTCTTTCTCACCTAAACACCATGTGTTAACTTTGATCAAAATTTAAAAATACATAATTAAAGATTCATAAAAAAAAACCCAAGTTAATTTGTACATGGGCCATTAAAATTTACCTTGGTGTTTGTTTGTGCTACTTAATTTTTGCTTCCACTTACTTATACTAATTCATCATAGCCTCTACATCCTCATCTTGCTTCTGGCACTTTTCCTCTTCTTTTTCTACTTCCTATATTTTTTCCTTTGTACATCCTCTAGATCTTGTGTTTGTTTCATTATTTCCTTTTCAAGTGTTGGCTCTGACCAAATTATTTTTTGAGACTCATCCTTAACTTAGAAAACATCAATCTTGGTCAATGATTCAATCTCATTAGAATACTCTAATTCTAAAACCATAATTCTACACACAAATGTATTTTTCCTAGATGTGGCTAGCAGAGATAATATCTATTTTTATTTCTTCATAGCTAGAGTTGGAGGTTGTTGTTGTGTAGCTTATGATGGTTACACACTACTAAAAACTATTGGTTTCCCAAAATACACCATTCTTTCACTTATAACTTAAGATGGTCAGGAAGATGGGTGTGTTTTTGGTCTTCACATCAATGCTTGTGTTGGTATTTCCCATTCTTGCATACCGACCATCTGCACAGTTGATGATTCTACTTCAAATATTTTTGTTGCCAACTTGAATTGCATTGATTCTTGACCTACAATAATAATAATGATGAGGGTAGGGGTTGAGTAATATCAACCCATAGGTCTTACATTACCTAGTTATATACCCAACATGTGTGCACTACCTTCCAAAAAAAGAATTTTTTTTCTTCCTCCTTGTCATATACATCATTGCCAATATCTTCCAACATAGTATTCAAGACTTCTTGCTCTTACACTTCTAACTTTGGTAAGTCACAGTCACTTGTTATCCTTGGGACATTTAGATTGTCCAACCACGAATTTATTTGATGTGTCCTTTTCTTTAGTGGTGGTGGTGAGGATCACCATATAGGTGCCTTTATTTTGCCTTTATCTTGTTATGATGAGGCTATTGATGTTTGTGGTGGGGCTTATAGTTATGCTTAATATTGAACTTGTGCCTATTCAAACATTAGTTTTTATCTTTTTGGATGAATAGATCATAGGGGTTGCATAGACCTTGTAGTTAAAGATTTCTACCTCCACACTTCTACTCACACATCTATCATTGTGATGAAAAATGGCATTGTGGTCACAATTGGAGTTGATAGCTCATGCAATTTGATTTTCACCCCATTATGTAGTTTTGTTACTTCTGCATGCTACCCTAGACACTACATCACATCTTGAGGGATTCAGGGGTGTGAATTGATTAAGATTAGGGCCTCAATCTACCATGCATTGAACTTACCCAATTATTTATAATATTTCCTTATTTTGGTCCATGTATTGTTTATGAAGTTTATGGTAGGCCAAAAATTTGTAGTGACATCAACAATTCCTTCTGGGGATTTACACTGTGTAAAACATAGAAGTAAGACCAAAAATTGATATTAGAAAGTATGCAAAGTACCTATGAGTACCTTGTCAATATTATTAGTTAGCTATGATGCTACAAACTTAGGCTAATTAAAATATTCATGTAGGCATAGAATGTGATATGCGATATCAATGACCCCTTTTTTGTCTTCTTGGCCTAATTTATTGTCTACCAAAACCTCTTTGTGATGCATTTGACCAAAATGTGCATTAAATCATACATTATGGACTCAATTGGTACTCCTCTACCTACTCTAGTTGTGTATTTCTCCCTGATGTCTGAATGAATGGGAGGTACAGTGGTCTTGTATTCTGTAAGTGATTTTCCATGATTTGGGAGACTTGTAGCTCATGCCATAGCTTGAGAATTGATCCAAATTATAATATCTTGGGACAAATGAATATCTCCTTAGTTATATATACTTATTAGGGTAAGCATCACCTTATCAAATTGACCATAAGATAGTTTGACAATGATTTGACTATAACAACTATATTATTGACCATTACATACCTCTCTCCATTATGACTTGTAAATAACTCAAACAATGTATCCAACAAGTAATGCCAAACATTTTGTAGCACAAACACTATATTTAATCCCTCTCTCTTAGTAATTTTATAATTATTTTATGTAGCTGATAACTTTCTATTGGAAAAATGTATGGGATTATCCAACCCACCTTCAACCAGCCATGCTAAGATAACTCCTATTATGGTACCATAAGCATCCACATGTATGTGGAATGGCTTCTTCCAGTTAATAAAAACTAAAATTGGTGTTGTTACCAACCTTTGTTTTAGATTGATAAATATTTCTTAACATTTTTTTATCCACTCAAACCGTGTATCTTTGTGTAATAGTTTCTCCATTGGCATCGATATGGCTGCATACCCTTTCATACACTTTCTATAGTATCCCATATAACTAAGAAATATATGCATTTATTTAGAGTTGATTGTAGGTGGCATCCCTAATATCACAACAATCTTAGTTGGATCAACCAAAATACCATCACTACATACTACATGGCCTATCAAAACACTAAAAGGTATAAATAACATACACTTATTTAAATTTAAGTAAATGTGCAAAGCATGACACTGCTCTAGCATTAATCTCAGCTTCAACATATGTTCTTTAAACAAAGATAAAACAAACCAATCATCTAAATAAATTTATATAAAGTCATGAATGAAGTCTTTGAATGTATTTAATATATCCCTAGAAAATACTATCAGTGCATTATTTAGGCCAAAGGGAATTACCTTCTATGCAAATAATCCCCATTCAGTTATGAAGGTAATCTTATCTCAATCCTCTTTTGTGATCAGAATTTGATGGTAACCACTAAATCCATCTGTGAATGAGTACACTTTATGCCTTGAGATATACTCAAGAACTGTATCTATGAATGATATGGGGAATGGGTCGTTGATTCAAGTGTCATTGAGTGTATAGTAGTATCCATAGTCTCAAATTTCCCCTACCTTTTTTAGATGCACAAATATAGGGCTTACCCATTCTAATTTTTCAACTAGATAAATAATTATAGCTTATTACATCTGATCTAGTTCAAATTTTACTTTGATCTTCATATTGGGATTGACCTTGTATGCGAACTTTTTGATGGGCTGAGTGCACTCCTTCAATCATATATGCATCTCCCCTAAAGATGGATCCACACCTTTTACTTTAGAAAACTTATTTGGAAATATGTCTTGATAGTCTTAGAGTAATTGTAAAGCTTCTGAGATTTATTTTTGTCCCCAATAGACTACCACAGTTGTAAACTTAGGCAACTCCTCTGTTCCAATTTTTCCCTCAATATTTTTTAAGGGTTCCTGATATACTTTGTTGGTTATGTTCTTGATATACTTTAGTGGAACCATTGGGTAGAGATTCTTGTAATGTGTGCTTACCTTCCCATTGTGGGATGTTTATTATGTGCCATCTTTCTTCTTCAACATGATTTTTGCTTTGAACTTGTTTTGATTCAACTTCACATTTTGGTTCAAATAAACCTTCTTGGTCCAGATCTCCATCACTATCATTAGACTCTATAAATTCCTCTATTATTCTATTAAATGGATTAACAATACATTTTTCTTATTGATTGGCCTTATAATTATGAAGTGCCAAATTCAAATCTTGTGCAACTTCTGACTAAGATGATGTTTTAGTTGTAGTGGCTAAGTCTTTGGCTTGTCCATGACATAGAAATATTTTGAGCTTATGTAAGGTATTATGCACCAATAAATATCATCTTCGAACATAAAAGTTTGAATTAAATCTTATTGCACTTCATCCCAATGATTTATCTCCCTCCTACACTCTTGGTGCATATATCAAGCCATTGGTAGAGGTGTTAATGTATGATTAAAAATGTACACCCAAAACCTTGGTTCTACACCTTGTGTAATATATATATCCACACAATGATTAATGTGTAACTTAGGGCATTGATCTTATTGAAATAAAGGTCATTCTAACTTCATAGTAGTTGGAATCTTGCATGTTAAAATTCACATGCTTTCTTTGAATGAATTTTTATATTTTTGTACACTACCCACCAGGTTGTAACAGTCCATTTCAATTCATAGATGAGTGTGTTGACTCATTGATCCACCTCTAAGATATGGTGTTTGAGACTCAATATGAAATTATTAAGGTCCTTTGTTATAAAGTATTAAGGTAAATAGCATTCATCAGTGAACACCATGCACATAAGATGTATCTCATGATCTCTTCAAGCTTAATTCAACATATGAGTTTCTAAGTCACCACTTATGGAAGCTGTTGTTTCCCAAGGTAGAACACCCTCTAGAGTAGGTTCTATGTAATCTATCATTGTTTTACCTATATTATACAAGAAATATACTTTAGATTTTATCAAAGAGTACACTGATGGATAAACACATTCTTTTGTTTGAACATACCTAGGTGAAGACTTTATTATAATAGGTTTTTGCACTAGTCACTCTTCTTATTACACAATGTAGGGTTGCCCAATTTGATACTCTACAGGTCACAAAGTAGTTTTTTATTAATCTATGCTAACCTTAAACTAACTATTATCCCCATAGGAATAAGGGGACTCTATCTCTTTTGGGATGATATATAACTTTTGATCAGACTTATTAAGGGGTATAACTACTATATTATCTCCTTGATGTGCCTCTAGCTTATTATGCATATTTTTAATTATCATTTGGCCATGATAGACCCATTTATTAATAATTAAGGTAGGATAATGGGTCTCTATTGTCTTCATATAAAGGACATCAAAATATTCACACAAAATAAGCTTGGATACTTTAAGATCAACATCCTCTAGCCTTCCAATGGGCTCCACTATTTTGTAATTTGCCAAATCAAGAGTAATTGGACTGTAGCTTAAGGTCAGTTGACCAATGGCTTCCTAAGTTAATCATATAATCATATTGACCATGCTACCAAAATCAATCACTACATTATAAATCTAATATCTAGCCATTTCAATGTCCATATGAGAATTAACGTCCTAAGTTTTCTTAGTCTTAACATACCATATTACTTTGTCAATATGTTGTTGACATCATTATGCGCACTCCATAAGATTATGTAAGAGATTAGTGATGTTCTATGAAATATCTTAATTTTTCAAGGTGATGAGTAGCTTCATTAGGTCCATCAAGGAAGTCATAACACCATCCTATATCATGATTCTTACAATTTGTCTGTATATTTGAGCATCAATGGCTACTTTATCACCTTCAAAAGCTAGTTATTTTTGGATCTCTTACAAGACTTGCACATCTTGGGACATCAAATTATTTTTAGTAGTAGGAGCAAATTATTTTTCCCATTATACTTTTCTAATCCCTTGATCTTGTGGCATTTCTAATGGTGGTAACACTAATTCTAGTCTTTACTTCCTAGTGACTGCTTGCACAAACACATTCTCTTTTGGTTATGTATTAATCATGTTTATGTTACACATTGGCCTCTCCTTACTTTGTTTCTCAAGAACTAAAAAATATTATATTTGGTGTTGACCTCAAGCACTAGAAATTCCAAAAGAGGAGTAACAATAAAAATTACCATCAATGGAATAGAGGATGGTTAGAGCTTTAGATGGATGGAACGAAGGAATCAAGGTTGATGTTCAAGATCATGGAAGAAGTTTTAAACCAAAGGAGTTGATAGATTAGATGAAAAATATGGATAAGTTTTTTGAATGTAGAACTATCATATGAGACAACAAGGTAAAGTTTTCATGAATGATATTGAAGGGTCATGCAATGATTTGGTGGGATCACCAATATAAAGAAAGAAATAGAAAAGGTAAAAAGAAGATCAACTCATGTAAAAATATGGAGAATAAGTTGAGTTATAGATTCATACCTATGTATGTAGGA
This sequence comes from Torreya grandis, assembly GCA_037957365.1. Classification (NCBI taxonomy): domain Eukaryota; kingdom Viridiplantae; phylum Streptophyta; class Pinopsida; order Cupressales; family Taxaceae; genus Torreya; species Torreya grandis. Next base: position 6,198,922 of record JARHVA010000038.1, on the reverse strand, counting down.
AGAAAAACCACTAAGAGGGGGTGGATTTATGCCCTTAAAACATACATTCAATTCCACTCATCATTTATGAAGCATTCATTCAAACACAGATTAATTTATGCATAAAAAAGCATATGCTATAATATGAAGCACAAAACACATCATCTATGTGGGGAACCCTGATGGGGGATAAAACCCACTAAAATTTTAAAATTTGATACATCCATTTAATGAAAATATCCAAATTGAGTGAATCACCAACTCCATACGGAGCTCCAACCCCTATCTATTCAAACACCCACTCAACTAGTCTTTAGTAATCACCTACTTGTAAGCAGGCACCAACCCCCTAGAGACTCAGCACCAAATAAATGACTTGGAAATTTTTATCACATTTTTAAACATTTTTTTCTCACACAATATATGATGATCAAATTATTCTTCTCTTCACATACTTCTATCTTTCAACCTTGCCTCTTAGGCTTCTTCACTCAATATGCCTGTTACTAGGCTTATTAGGTCAACTGACCTTGACATCCACATGCAAAAACTTTGTTATATGTTCATCATAGTCTCTATATCCTCTTATAATTTTTTTAAATACCTTATTCTCCTTCACACTCTACCCTATTACTCACTCATAGGAGTCTTCTTTGCTTCACACAATTAATCCAATTAGGCCTTATATATACCAATAACTAGATCACCCACACTCTTGATCAGCCAAGAGAATTTAAATAATTTTATAACCTTTAAAATACATAAAAAAACACATTTAACAAGTGAAACAACCACCACATAGGTCTTCTATTACTCATAGGGACCAAAACCACCATTAGGCCTAATACAGACCTAATGCAATTAGGCCTTCTCAAGGCACACGTTACACCTTAACCACCTTGGAACATCTTGAGCCTATACACATGGATGAAAAAATTCACAAAAAACTCAAATATACCCTTTATAGTCTCACCTTAGGTACCCAAGACCATTTATCTCATTTCACTCCTTGAACCACATCATTAGCATTACTCACAACTAGGTCTTCACATACCCAAAAAGTTTACCTTGATAATTTGAAGTAAACACTCAAATTTGACATATAAACATATCAAAAAATCACATATTAAAAACATTAATGACCATAGGATCATCACCATGTTATTGAAACATTGAAACACAGGGTTTAAAGACTCAAACTCACTCTTGCAATATGACCATTCAAAACTGCCAACTAACTTAAAACCCAATCATGATCAATTGACCACCAACATCTGTATAGGAAAATTTCATGATTAAAAATTAACTCATAATTAACTTAGAGACATTAATAACACCTTTATATTCATTTTAATCTTCAAACCTAAGTAGAACACCTCAAACTCATCTCTGCTAGATGACTACTTAAAACTGCCAGAAACCTTAAAAACCAATCAACATACCTTTTGAATTTCCATACTAACATAGGTATGTTTTATGATGAAAAATATATTAAAATTATCCTATGTCATCCCTATAATAAATTAAAAAACAAAAACATCATGGTCTAGAATCAATAATTCAATTTGTAGATCTATTACAAAGCCTTACTACACATAGTCTTAACTCACTTAGGTAGGCCATTTTGGTTTAAACAATTTCACCATATATAATAATCACCAATATTTATAAAATAATATGTAAATGTCATAAAATTCCCTAACCATTTCTCCATGACCTTAAATTCATCACTTCTTTATGTAAATACATCATAAACTACCTTTACATTATTTCCTAGATTTGCATTAAACTGCTTCACTAGGCCTACTAGCGGCTGGCCATTTTTAAAAATAAATTTTGAAAAGTTGAAGCATTATAACAACTCATAAATATACATGGGAAAAAAATATAAGTATTAAACTTTGTCATCCAATCATTTGCATACTTTGACTTGGTCAACCTTGCCTGCTATAACAAAAATCCAAGAAACAAGGGTTTTCCTATAGCTTTCACTCACTCTCTTAAACACTCAATCTTACCTAGAGATAATTTAGAGAGTAAAATACAACATCCAAACATCACACAATACATAACCATCCATACTAAGCACTAAAAAACAAAATCTTCATCATCGGATCATTATGAGGGTTTAGATTGCCTTCCACTCTTAATAATCATTCATAAAGGATTACCCTTCAACTGCAAAACCAATACCATGAAAATACACCTAGGATCCTTCCAAAACTACCATTACTTTATTATGATTCTATGCATAGGCTTCACATGACAATGAGTCTGATAAAGTCCTCCTTGGGTCTTCATCTCTTCATTTTGAGAACACTCAATACCTCAAAGCTACTTTTCATGATTTCTTCTTCAACTCAAGACCTCAAAATTAACCAACACACTTAATAAAACATGTAAACCTTAAACCATGATCACAAGAGTTCAAAAACTTCCAAACATGATCATGATGCCTCATTATGCCACCTAGGGTTTTAAGACTAAGTCTATGAGAAGACCACCAATGAAGAACTTATCCCTTTGACTCACTCTGAGAGTCATGTGACTGACTCAACATATTTATTACATGATATAAAACTTCATTTAACAACTTAAAGCTCATACACATACATATCACCACCATCATGCCTCTATAAGCCATATCCATACTTAAGAAATGGCCTATCAAATAGACCTACTGGGCACTATACCAATTTGAGATCTTCAAGACACCTTCTGAAGCTTACTACTTACCTACATAAATTTGAGGCAATACCCACAACATCTCCCATCATTATTATTTTACCAAAACTTATCAAACCATATAGGTCTCTTACCAAGACTGAACTAGCCTTCTTGATCACATAAGACATGAAGACAAAAGACATTATTTATCTTCAAATTCTCTCTCTTTGAACCCATGAATCCTTGATGACCTTCACCAAGGATATGAAGATGATAATTCCTCATAAATTTTTAAAGACTACCAATCTTATTCAACCAAGCCTGTATCCACTCATTTCACCATACCTCACTATGTTTCATAAGATACTTCATTAGATCACTTAAAGATCACACTAGCAGGCTCAAACAATCAACCTTATACCAATGACCATATCTACCTTTTTGTGAACGAGAACTTTACCTCACACTTCCTTTGACATCAATGAACTCAGGCATATGACATCAAAGACAACTCTCACCTTATTGGTCCTTCATGACATCAATGACATCATACAAACACATGGCATCAATGACAAATTTCAATAATCTCCCCCTTTGTCATAGATGTAAAACCAAAAATGAACTAATCCTTCTAAAACTACACTAATTTCAAAAAGCTTCTTCTTTCTCAAATTGAACAATTTCATCAATAACTTTCTCCTACATGAACTTTGACCATCAATAACTTTCTCCCCCTTTGACATTAATGACAAAGGTTCATACACACTCTCACAAGGTCATCCACACATAGTCCACTGATACTTATACCTAGCCACTCATAGAGACAACAATCTCCCCTTTATCCATCCATACTTCTCTTCAAGATTCTCAATCCATCATGGTTTACTTCATAGCAGCTTTATGGAAACACACAATCAAATAGGTCTATGAGAATAAGCTAGTCTCTGTCAAACTTCTGATATGCTTTCTTTCCTTCAAGAAACTCAATACAAGTTACCAAAACAAGTAAACCCATGAAACATAACCCTAAGGTCATATTCAAACTCTTCATGGTACTCTTCACATTCACTCAATGACTCAACTTCTAAATAAACACCACTTCAACAATCTTCAAGATCAATAATTTTTTTTCATGGTATAGGAATGATCACCTTCAAAAAATTTTTGCCCACCTTTAGGGCACAACCAAATTGTAATCTTACTCTTAAAACCAACTCCAGACCATGGATCACATGATCAACACTTTATACCTTTAAAGGCATTGGTCTTGTAGACCAATCTTCATCTCTCACACCACTTGCTATAACTTTGATACTTAGACATCACTTTACACTCAACTAAGCAATAAAAAAATGATAATTATAGTAGGAAACAATTCAACAAATACATATGATGTTCATTGAACTCCACAAGTCTTTACAAGTTCATTTGCTTCATGAAATATCTTCTAGGTCTTACTGTCCCATATAGTCTTGAAACCTTATTTACATGCCAGTCATGTCATATGATCAAACACTTACATCAACACCCAAAATAACTATACAAATCATATATACTTGCTCTTTATGAGCTTAAAGTCATATTTCAAATGCATAGTACAAACTCCTTCAACATTTATGACCAACAAACAACTCTAATTCTTACAAACTCAAATTGTCTTTATGAACACACTGGTCTTGTAGACCAATCCATAACTCAAATCTCTTCATGATTACTACAGATCTTCTTGACATACACACCTACTCTTGAAACTCATGAACAATTTAAAAATATTCCTTTAAGTTCAAGCAACCATCATGTTTCCATTAGCTGATGAATGTCTCCATGAAGCCTAATGGAGTCACCCTTTCCATAAGGATCTCTAAACACCATGAACTCAAGAGATTCACAGATCTCCATACTCTCACAAGACTGAACATTATTTATCATCCTTCTAATCTTGATTGTCAACTTAGGCTTGACCTTTGACTTGGCCTCTTCTTCATTCTTCTCTTTGAATGTTTAATCAATAATAATAGATAATAAATATTGTTGACATACCTCCACAACTAATTCTTTTTCTACCACAACAAAGAGTCTACCTTGACTCTTGGGATCAATATGATTAACCTTGACTATCTTTAGTTTCTACACAAATTCTTGAACCTTATTATGCACTTTAGAAGCTCCATTTCCCTTGACATATCTTGAGGACCTACTTGATCTAATTAGATAAAAACTTACAATATGACCAACCTTATGACAATGCTAACAAACAACATCACTCATACCTCTTACTTGATGATGACTATGATCTCTCTTTGACCAATTTATTTTCATTCCATAGTTCCATGAATGCTTATCTTTTGAGACCTTTCTACAATCCTTTGCTCTATGACCAAACTGTTTACAAGAATAATAATAACCATTAAAAGAATTATCATAACTTATGGTATTAGGCTACTTGATTGGTTTTTTCATATTGATCTTCTTGTTGGCACATTCCTTGACTTGATCTAACTTTTTGTGCTATTTCTCAAACTCACTTATCTTGACTTCAAGCTAATCAAGCTCAACCTTCAAGATACCTAACTCAAACTTTAACTGATCACACTCATCTTCATTTGATCTCAAACTTGTATTTGAAACCCTTAACTAATTCATGAAAACCTTGATAGTCATCTCATATTCTTTGGCTATATCACCGAGCTTAGTCTTAAAGGTACATACCTTCTCAATAACATTGACCATAAATCTTGACTTCTGATTTTCTTTCCTTAGTTGCTTAGCCATTTTGTACTTCTAAGATCACCTTCAAGCTATCAAGATTCTTTAAAGGACATGATATAATACCAATTATTATAATTTTATAAAATTAAAGGGGGGGATAAATTAGTTCCACTAAAACATACATTCAATTCCACTCATCATTTATGAAGCATTCATTCAAACATATAGATCAATCAATGCATAGACAAGCATACACAAGAGTATGAACCAAAAAACACATCATCTATATGGGAAACCCTAATGGGGATAACACCCACTAAAACCTAAAAATGTAATATAGTCCTATAATCACAAGATCCAAATTTAGTGAATCACCAACTCCATAAGGAGTTCCAACCCCTATCTAGTCAAGCACCTACTCAACTAGTCTTTAGTAAACACCTACTTGCAAGGAGGCACTAACCTCTTAGATGAATTAGCACCAAATTATCAACTTAGAACTTTTGATCACATTTATAAACCTTTTTTTTATTACATAATATATTATTATCACCTTATTCTTCTCTTTACACATTTCTATCTCTCAAACCTGCCTCTTAGGCTTCCTCGCTCAGTATGCCTCTTACTAGGCTTATTAGGTCAACTAACCTTGAAATCCACATGCATCAACTCTATTATATTTTAATCAAAGTATATATATAATATTTTTATTTTATTAAATATCTCCTAATCCTTTACACTCTTCCCTCTTATTCGCTCATAGGGTCTTCTCTGCTTCACACAATTAGCCCAATTAGGCTTTGTATATATACCAATAACTAGATCATCCACACTCTTTATCAGCCAATATCCTTTCAATCATTGGATAAAATTTTTAATATATATACAAACACATTTAAAAATTTAAATAACTAGCACATAGGTTGGCCATTACTCATAGGGACCAAAACCACCATTAGGCCTAATAGAGACCTAATGCAATTAGGCCTTCTCAAGGCACACATTACACCTTAACCACATTAGGACATATTGAGCCTCCATACATGGATTAAAAAATTAAAACACACATAAAATATACCACTTATAGTCTTTCCTTATGTCCACAAAATGATTTATCTCATTTCACTTCTTTAACCACATCATTAGCATTACTCATAACTAGGTCTTCACACACCCAAAAGTCTGCCTTGATAATCTGAACCATACACTCAAATTTTACATATAACCATATAAAAAAATCACATATTAAAAAAATTCATGACCATATTATCATCACCATGTGATTTAAACACTACAACACAAGGCTTAAATCTTCAAAGTCACTCTTGCAACAGGACCACTCAGAATTGTCAACTAACTTTAAAACCCATTGTTATGATCAATTGACCACCAACATCGGTACATGTAAATTTAATTATTAAAAATTAAATAATAAGTACACAAGAGACATTTATAAAACATTCATATGCATTTTAATCTTTAACCCTGGGTATAACACCTCAAACTCATCTCTACTAGATGACTACTTAGAACTACCATAATCCTTAAAAACTAATCAACATACATTTTGACTTTCCCTACTAACATATGTAATTTTCATGATCAAAAATATATTAAATAGATAATATTTTATCCCTATAACAACTTAAAATACAAAAACAACATGTTATAGAAGCAATAATTCAACTTACAAACCTATTATAAAGCCTTACTACACACAGTCTTAACTCACTCAGGCAAGCCATTTTGGTTTAAGTAATTTCACCATCTATACTAATCACCAATATTTATAAAAACATATGTACATGTAATAAAATTCCTAAAAAATTCCTATATGACCTTTAATGCACCACTTATTCATGGAGACACATCATAAACTACACTTTCATCATTGCCTAGATTTGCATTAAACTGCTTCACTAGGCTTGCTAACGATTGGCCATTTTACAAAATAAAATTTACACACCTAAAGCAATAGAAAAAATTATAAACCTAAATTGGCACAATATATAAGCCTCAAACTTTTTCATCCAATAATTTACATACTTTGACTTAGTCAACCCTACTTGCTATAACAAAAATCCAAGAAACAAGGGATTTCTTGTATCTTTCACTCACTCTCTTAAACACAATATTAAATAGAGATACTTGAGAGAGTCCATCACAACATAAAAACATCACACAAGCCATAAAAATCCATTTTGAGAACTAGAAAATAAAATCTTCATCATCGGGTCATAATGATGGTTTTAGGAGGGTTTAAACTACCTTTCACTCTTAACAATCATTCATAAAGGATTGCCCTTTAACTCCAAAAAAAATGATAGGAAAATACACATAAGAACATTAACCAACTACCATAAAATACATAACACCCCATGCACAAGTTTCATATGACAACAAGTATGAGAAATTCCTTCTCGGGTCTTCATCTCTTCATTCTAAGAACACTCAATACCTCAAAACTACCTTTCATGTTTGATTATTCAACTCAAAACCTAAAAATTAACTAACACACTTGAAACAAAATTTAAAACCTTAAACCATGCTAACATGAGTTCACAAACTTCCAAACCTGATCATGATGTCTCATTATGCCACCTAAGGTTTTAAGACTAGGTCCATGAGAAGACCACCAATGAAGAACTTATCCCTTTGACTCACTTTGAGAGTAATGTGAATAACTCAACATCTTTATTACATGATCTAACACTGAATTTCACAATTTCAAGCTCATGCACATCAATATCACCACCATCATGCCTCTACAAGCCATATCCATGCTTAAGAAATAATCTATCAAATAGACCTACTGGGCATTATACCACTTTGAGATCTTCAAGACACCTTCTGAAGATTAATACTCACCTCTAGACATATAAGATAGGATCCAAAACATCTCCCATAATTCTCCTTTGACCAAGACTTCTCAAACCATATAGGTCTCTTGCTAAGAGTGAACTAGCCTTCTTGACAACATAAGACATGAAGACAAAAGACATTAGTCGTCTTCAAATTCTCTCTTTTTGAACCCATGAAGCGTTGATGACCTTCACCAAGGATATGAAGCTAATAATGCCTCATACATCTTCACAAGACTGCCAATCTTCTTCTTACAATCTTGTATCCACTCATTTCACCATACCTCACTATGCTTCACAAGATACTTCATTGGATGACTCAAAGATCACACTAGCAGGCTCAACTAATCAACCTTATACCAATTATCATAGCCACCTTCTTGTGAGCCAACACTTGACCTCACACTTCCTTTGACATCAATGACCTCAAACATATGTCATCAAAGATAACTCTCACCTTACCGATCCTTCTTGACATCAATGACAATATAGAAACACATGAAATTCATGACAATTTTCAATAATGGATTATGTACAAACCCTAAAAAAAATATTTCAAAATTTGAGATAGAAGGATCACATGATATAAGAGTATACATATGAGTTTTACAAGATTTCCATGCTATTGGAGCATAATGAGATAGAAGAGTATATGGATGTAATGATTTGGTGGGATCACCAACATAAATAAAGATAGAGAAAAGGTAAAAAGAAGATCCAATCATGTAAAAATATAGACAATGAGATGAGGGATAAATTTATTCCTATGGATTATTCACAATCCCTAAACAAAAGATTTAAAAATTTGAGATAGAAGGATCATAATTTACAAGAGTATACAATTGAGTTTTACAATATTTACATATTGGTGGAGCATGATGAGATAGAAGAGAATATGGTTCCAAGGTATGTAAATCATTTTAAGTTTTATATTCAAGATTAACTAAGCATGCATATAATACTTTGTATGGAATAAGCTCATCAATCAGCTTTAAAGGCAGAAGAAAAATAAAATACATAGAGCTTAAAAATAATATATATTGGACTAAGAAGAGGATAATCCACTCCAATCAGGGAATGAGTTGTATTTAATACAATCAGAGATGGGTTTAATACCACTAGAGGATAATCATCACTTGGTATAGAAAGACAAGAAAATAATATATAAGATGATTTTAGAGAGGAAAAAAGTTATGGTGATGGTAGAGGATGGTTTCCAAATAAACATAGGTCTTATATTTTTTACAGATGTGGAGAAGAATTCCATAGATCATTCGAGTGTCCACACTAAAAATATCAAGAACAGAGGTAAGAGTATCACTCAAGAGTGAATTTAGTTGAAGTTTAAACAAAAGAGCAAAATCATGAAGTTGTAGTAGTAGATATTGGATAAAATCTCATGATGAGAAGAATAATGATTTTTCCAAGGAAAGAAGATGTGCAAAGTAAATAAGGTAGTGACACATGTATGTAAACAAATATCTTTAGAACAAGGTGTACTTCAGGAGGTAAGATGTGCAAGGTAATTATAGTTGGTGGTAGTTGTGAAAATATGGTTTCTAAACATATGACTGAGAAACTGGGTTTACAGTGTGAAAAGCATCCTAATCCTTATCCGATTTCATGGTTTAATAAAGGGAATGGAGCTATAGTAGATAAAAGGTGTTTAATAAAGTTTTCCATAGGTAAAAATTATGAGGATGAAATATGGTGTGATGTAATAGAAATGGGTGCATGCCATGGTAGTTTGATAGAAAATTAATTCATGATAGATCAAAGAACATATATAGTTTCTAGAAAGGTGTTACGAAGGTAGTTTTACTACCTCTTAAAAAAGAAGGGAAGGATGAAAGCATGATAAATGCAAAAGAATTTATCAAAGACATGAAGATGATAGGTTGTTGTTGTTATGCATTAGTAGCAAAGAAAGAAGTCATAGAAGTGGTGCAAATACTATTAGAAGCAGAAGTATTATTGAAAGAATATGTAGATGTAATACTTAATGAGTTACCATATGGTTTACCACTAAAGAGAGATATTAAACATCATATTGATTTAATTCTAGGATCATCTCTACCCAATCAAGAAGATTATAAGATGAGTCTAATAGACAATGGAAAATTTAATAAGCATTTTAGTGAATTGGTGAGGAAGGGTGTTCTAATACCTCATTTAGATGATATGATGGATGTTCTTGTAGGAGAAAAATATTTTATGAAGATTTATTTAGGGAGTGGTTACTATCATATTCAAATTCTTGAAGGAGATTAGAGGAAAACAACATTCAAGACTAGAGATGGATTATATGAGTGGATGGTGGTGATATTCGGATTATCTAATACACCCAACACATTTATGAGGGTGATGAACACATTGATATAAGAATATAATGGTAAGTTTGTGGTGGTTTATTTTTATGATATTTTAATATTCAGTAAGATTACAAAAGAGCACTTACAACATTTGATAATGGTATTAAAATTGTTAATAAAAGAGAATATCTATGCAAATTTAAATAAGTGTAGGTTTATGCAGAATAGTTTGGTATTTTTAGGATTTGTAGTTTTAGTATATGTTGTAAGAATGAATGAAGAAAAAGTAAAGGCAATTTTTGAGTGGCTTATCCCAAATAAAATCACAGAGGTAATAAGTTTCCATGGTTTATCAATTTTTAATAGAAAAATTATCAAGAATTTTAGTAGTCATGATACACCAATAACGTATTTTATGAGAGGAAAATTATTTGCATGGACAAGGGAAGCAACAAAAAGATTTTAGTTTTAAAAAAAGGAAATTATAGAAAATCTTATTTTAGTATTACCATATTTTAGCAAAGTGTTTGAGGTTGATTTTGATGCTTTGTTTATGGGAATTGGTGCTTATTGAGTCAAGAAGGGAATCCAATAGCATATTTTAGTGAAAAATTGAATGAGGTAAGAACAAAGTATTCTACATATGATGTTGAATTTTATGTCATTATACAAGCATTAATAAATTGGAGTCATTACCTAGTACCTAAGGAGTTTATCCTATTTAGTGATTATGAGACTTTAAAGTATGTGAACACTCAAAAAAAGTTAAATAGTAGAAATGAAAAGTGGGTGTCTTTATTTTAGGTTTATACTTTTGTGTTGAATCACAAATAAAAAAAATAGAATCAAGTTGTTGATGCTTTGAGTAGGCGAGTGGGGTTGACTACTCCTATGGTGAGTGAAGTAGTTGGATTTGAATGTATTAAAGAAGTATATGACATTGATATAGATTTTGGAAATATAGTTGAGCAATGTAGGAATCCATTGACACGTGATACAAATAATGTGTATGAGGATTATATTATGTAAGATGGTTATCTCTTCAAAGGGAAATAATTATGTATTCCAATTAGGTCTCTAATAGATAAGATTATAAGAGAATTTCACAATGGTGGATCAGATGGACACTTTGGTAAGACAAAGGCAATATATTTTATGGAGGATAAGTATTTTTGAAAAAAATGAAGAGATATGTGACAAAATATGTTTCAAGTTATAGGATATGTCAGGTGGATAAATGACATACACATAATATAAGGTTGTAGATGCCATTATCGATTCCATGAGGACTATGGACAGATTTGAGTATAGATTTTATATTGATATTACCAAACACACAAAGAGGTAATGATTCAATTTTTGTTGTTGTAGATATGTTTTATTAGATGGTTCAATTTATTACATGTAATAAAACCAATCATGCCACTAGATTTGCAAAACTATTTTTTAAGGATATTGTGAGATTGCATGGTGTTGTAAAAATCATTGCAATAGATAGGGACATGAAATTTATAAGTAATTTTTGGAGGACTTTATGGAGGAAGATGAGGACTAAGCTAAAATTCAATAGTACATACCATCCCTAAATAGATGGATAGATATATGTTGTAAACATGAGCTTGGGAAATTTATTGAGATGCATAGTTGGAAAGAAGCCCAAGAAATGGGTCATGACTTTACTGCAATTTGAATTTGAATATAATAGTTTAGTGAATAGATCAATAGATAAATCAAAAATTTAGATTGTTTATGGAATAAATACTATGAGTGTTTTATATTTGGTACAATTACTAATTGTAGAGTGAGTTAGTGAGATGTATAAGCATTTATAGAACATATACAACAATTACAAGAAGAATTAAGGAGAAAGTTGCAGGAAAGTAATGCAAAGTATAAATTAGTATCAGATGTTAGAATAAGGTAAAAAATATTTGAATAATGAGATTAATTAATGGGTTACTTGAGGATAGAGACATTTCCAAAAGGCACACATAACAAGTTAAAGTACAAGAAAATTGGACCATTCTGAATTGTGAAGAAAATTATTGACAATGCTTATGAGGTGAGTTTACCATAGAATTTTGTGTTGTTGGAAATATTGTCATTGATGTCAAAGGTTTAATATTATTGGTGATAAAGGCCCCATTGCATTTAATGTTATTTATCTTAGCTAATATGAGTTAATATTTATTTAATATTAATGAATATATTTTTGGTTGCATATGAGGCAAAATAAGGGCCCATGGAGAAGACAAAGAGTCACGAGATAAAGACAAAAGAAGGATGGGATGCATTTTCCCATGAAGAGTCATCTTAGGGAATAACAAGAGTCACCAAGTGAAGACAAAAGAGTAAAGGGCGAATTTCTCATGAAGGGACACTTAAAGGAATACGAAAAGTCACCAAAGATATGGACAAAAGTGGGAAAGACGTTTTTGGTCATGAAGGGTCACCACATGACTTTTCAAATGCTTGGATATGAAGGGTCATCCAAGATTGGTGCCATTTTCCATGAGGAATGAAAGGTCACAAAGGGGTAAGGCCAAAGGTCATTTGGAAAGCTATAAATAAAGGCTTGAGTACCATTTTTAAGTGTGGATGTGAGAGGTTGATTTGATATTGTAATATCTAGCTTAGAAGAGTAATTTTGAGAGATGATTTGTAGTTGTTATATCTAGATTTGAAGAGAAAAAGTGAGAGAGAGAGGAAGGAGAATTTGTATTAATCTATCATTTGTTGAGATAGCAACATTGAGAGATAGGTGTGTGGTATACACAAAGGGGTTGGTGCTCTTGTGGGTTGGTGCTCACGAATAGCATCTGGGTTGGTGCTCAGCAAAGGGGTTTGAAGCTCTTGTGGGGTGGTGCTCATGAATTGTAGCTGAGGTTTGTACTTGGAAAATGGGTATGGTGCTCCTGTGGGGTTATTCTCATAAATATATTTGAGATTGAATCTCTGTGGTTTTTCCTACATTGGGTTTCCACGTTATATCTGGTGTCTCTCTCTGTCTTGTGTGATGTTTATTGTTTGAGTTTTATTGCATATCTTGAATGTTTGATTAAGTGGAATATTGGTTAAAGGAAAGATTTATAAGATATATAATATACTGATTCACCCCCCCCCTCTTAGTATATTCTATGCTTAACAATTGGTATCAGAGTAGGTTCCTTTTTGAAAAGTTTTATAGCTTGAAGGTAGATCGAGAAAGCACGATGGCTGGGTCACAGGAAGGATTTTCTACAAATAAGGCACATTTGTTTGATGGGATGAATTATGCTTTTTGGAGCATGAAAATGAAGGTTTATTTGATGGCCCTTGGATTCAACATATGGAAATCAGTGGTGGAGGAATATGAAGAGCCAAAGACATCTACAATTACTCCAACATAAAAGAAGGCAAGTGAATGTAATGCTAAAGCTTTAAATGCTATTTTATGTGGTTTATGTGAATCTGAATTTGTTAAAGTTATGCAATGTAAATTTTCTCATGAAACTTGGGTAAAAATTGAGAATATTTACAAAGGTGATGGAAAGGTGCAGCAAGCTAAGTTGCAGACTTTCAGAAGGCAGTTTGAAAGTTTGAAGATGGAAGAAGAAGATATAACAAGTTATCTCTTGCGAGTTGATCAGATAGTAAATTAGATTCAAGGTCTTGGAGAAACATTATAAGAGTCAATGGTGGTGCAAAAGGTTTTGAGATCTCTACCAATGAGATATGATGCAAAGGTTTCAGCAATCGAGGAGATGAAGAATTTAGCCAAACTAAAGATGGATGAGCTTCATGGTATTCTCACAGCATATGAGATGCAGACAGAACAAGATAAACCCTCAAAAAGAGAAGCGGCTTTCAAGACATCAAAGAAGGAGAAAGCTAAGATTCAAGAATCAAGTGATAGTTCTAGTGATGATGAAGATGACAACGAAGCACTTTTCATTCACATGACAAAAAGAGGAATAGGTAAATATCAAGGAAAATTACCTTTTAAATGTTTTAATTGTGAGAAGATTGGACATTTTTAAGCTAGATGCCCATATAAGGTTAAAGATGATGAAGAAGAAAATCCTACATATAAGAAGAATTTCAAAGGCAAATCTAAGAAGGGATTCGAGAAGAAGAGCATGTATTCTAAAGATCCGAGCTCAGGCGAAGATAGTGGAGTCAGCAATTCAGAAGAATAAGAGATTCTATTCATGGACATACATGATGATGATCAAGAAGAAGAAGAGGAGGAAGCTGAAGTAGATATGGAAGGAGAACTCAATTGTGCCCTAGAAGAGTTAGAAGCTGTTCAGAAGAAGAATCAAAGGTTAAAGCGCTAGATTGAGAAAAGTGAACAAGAGTCAAAGGAAATGATTGAAGATCTACAAGCACACTTTGAAGAAGCCAAGAAGAATAAAGAAGATCTCACAACACAGTTGGAAATAGCAAGAAAAGATTGTGAAAGGTATGTTATTGAAATTGCCTCTTTAAAAGAAGATATTAAGAAAGCAGTCAATGATTCAAAATTTGAAGATATCACTAACATGCTGAATAAGATATTGGAAAGTCAAAAAGCATATTCAGATAAAACAAGTATCAGATTTGAAAAGAAAAAGAGCTATGCTGAAGTTCTGACACAAGAGGAAATAGAAAGGGAAGAAGTGAAGAATACAGAGGACATTCCAAACAGAGAAGGCTGGAAAGAACAAAGCTACAAAAGGCAATCAGGTTAGAGATATATAGACAGGTCTTATTTTTATGGCTATTATTTTTATTGTAATGGATATGGTCACAAGAGAGTAGAATGTAGAAAAAGAGATAACAATTTCAGAAATAAGGAGAAGGAAAGTCATGTAGAGTCAAGTAGAAGCCATAACTCTTTTTCTCCTCTATCAAGCTTTGATGAAGAGACCATAGTATGCTACAAGTGCAACAACTACATACACATAGCTCGGTATTGTAGAAGCGTGTTCGAGTCAGTCAAGAAGGATCAGAGGTTTAAAGCTCCATTCATCAAGAAGAAGAATCAGAGTGTCAAAGATCCATTCATCAGGAAGAAGGTTCAGACATGTACATGGTAGAAGAAATAACATGAAGATTCTATGATGGTCCAGACAACTCTGCATGTGGGAGGTAAAGATTAGCCATGGTAAATTGATAGCGGATGTTCGAGGCATATGATAGGAGATAAAAGTAAGTTCATTTCTCTAAAGAATATTAATGGTGGTATAGTGAGGTTCAGAGATAAAACCACTGTCAGGATATCCAGAAAAGGTAATTTGAGTTTGGATTATGGTAGAACTAAGACTAAAAATGTTTTGTATGTAAAAGGTCTTAAGCATAATCTGTTGAGTGTTAGTCAAATTTGTGATCAAGGATACACATTAAGGTTTCATGCTAAAGGTTGTGAGATTAGAAGAAAAGATTCAAATGAGTTGATTGCAGATGCTCAAAGGACAAGGAACAATGTATATGTTTTGTCAGATATCTTCTCAAAGGCACGATCAAAGGATACATTCAAAGATTGGCGAGAGGAGTTGGGAGTAATTTCTATTACTTCTTGCCATTGATGTTCAACATCAAGTGAGGGGGAGCTAAGTGTTAGCTCTAGGTAGGCCCTTTGCCATTGATGTCAAAGGGGGAGAATAATAGGTATAGGTACAGGTGCAAAAAATAGGTACAAGGAATAGTTACAGGTTACTATAGTAAGGGAGAGTTACTGTATGTTTTCAGATGATGGTATGTGCAAGTGACAGGATGTGGCAGTTTTAGGATTGAGGTTGCCATCAATGACAAAGGGGGAGATTGTTGGAAATATTGTCATTGATGTCAAAAGTTAAGTATTATTGGTGATAAAGGCCCCATTGCATTTAATGTTATTTATCTTGGCTAACATGAGTTAATATTTATTTAATATTAATGAATATATTTTTGGTTGCATATGAGACAAAATAAGGGCCCATGGAGAAGACGAAGAGTCACGGGATAAAGACAAAAGAAGGATGGGACGCATTTTCCCATGAAGAGTCATCTTGGGGAATACCAAGAGTCACCAAGTGAAGACAAAAGAGTAAAGGGCAAATTTCTCATGAAGGGACACTTAAAGGAATACGAAAAGTCACCAAAGATAAGGACAAAAGTGGGAAAGACATTTTTGGTCATGAAGGGTCACCACATGACTTTTCAAATGCTTGGATATGAAGGGTCATCCAAGATTGGTGCCATTTTCCATGAGGAATCAAAGGTCACAAAGGGGGAAGGCCAAAGGTCATTTGGAAAGCTATAAATAAAGGCTTGAGTAGCCATTTGTAAGTGTGGATGTGAGAGGTTGATTTGATATTGTAATATCTAGCTTAGAAGAGTAATTTTGAGAGATGATTTGTATTTGTTATATCTATCTTAGAAGAGCAAAAGTGAGAGAGAGGAAGGAGATGTTGTATTTATCTATCATTTGTTGAGATAACAACATTGAGAGATAGGTGTGTGGTATACACAAAGGGGTTGGTGCTCCTATGGGTTGGTGCTCATGAATTGTTGTTGGGTTGGTGCTCGGCAAAGGGGTTGGTGCTCCTGTGGGTTGGTGCTCATGAATAGCAGCTGGGTTGGTGCTCGGCAAAGGGGTTTGAAGCTCCTATGGGGTGGTGCTCACGAATTGTAGCTGAGGTTTGTACTTGGCAAAGGGGTATGGTGCTGCTGTGGGGTTGTTCTCATGAATATATTTGAGATTGATTTTTCATGGTTTTTCCCACATTGGGTTTCCACGTTATATCTAGTGTTTCTCTTTGTCTTGTGTGATGTTTATTGTTTGAGTTTTATTGCATATCTTGAATGTTTGATCAAGTGGAATATTGGTTAAAGGAAAGATTTATAAGATATATAATATACTGATTCATCCCCCCTCTCAGTATATTCTATGCTTAACATGTGTATACAATAAATTATACTCACCTTAATTATTCTAATTAATCCTTCTAATATATCCCCTTTATCCTAATCTTAGTAATTTATCTCATATCCCCCCTCATCGTTTATTCATTTACTATCTTTATTTCTACCCCACCAATCAATTAATCATCCTAAATCATGTCTTATCCCATCCTAATACCACTTATCCATTATTCAAGAATTTAAAATCCCCATGACCCATCTACCTACCTACATTAGCCTATTTATAGGCTCTCCTACACCCTTAGTCCCTAATCACCCACCTAATCCCTCACTAATCCTAATTAATCCCTAAGGAGATTCTAGAATTATCCAATTCTATAACCTCCTCCAATTTGGCCCCTTCTCTCTAGAAGCCTCTATTCTAGAGGCTTCCAAGAAATTTTTAATTCCTTGTAAAAACCTATACCCTTGATCCTCATGGATCAAGTTTGAATGTGAGCCATTGATCTTCCTTCCCATAGCATATGTAAGAAAACCACTCCTCCATTGCCAAACCAACTCATGAATCCATAAAATCTTTATGTCTATGTGATGAACTAGAAATCACAAGCAACAATTGAAGCCACACAATCTCCATTCCAATCTAATCCTTGAATCTATTATTAACATCCTTGATCATGCCAAATATAATTTCAAAATTCCATATCTATTTCAATCCACAATAAATAATCTGGTTTGAAGATCTTAGAGGGAGGTTAGTTTGAATCAAGGAATTGGTAAGCTCATCTTTATCTTTTCTGATTTGTTTCCATAATCTCTCCTACTAGGTAGTTTGACATTTTGGGTGTTTTTATATAATTGCTCAATCAAATATATTTTTTTTCAAAATTTCATCTTTTTTTTTGCAACTTGTTGGGAGATCCAATCTCATCTTGACTCATTTGCATCTTATTGTGTTTTCATAACATGCAAGGCTAACTAGATAAGGAAGAAGGTCTAGATAAATTATCACACCCAGGTGAATTGCAATTTTGTTTTGGAAAGCCATTCATTCATAGTTGTGATATTATCCTTGGCAGTTGCAAGTTTGCATTGACCACTAGATTTTAACCGCTAATGGCCATCTATTTTTTAGGTTAACTCTCTACTGCAAAACCATAGATTTTTGAATTAAGATATTGCCATTAAAGTTGTGATGTTGTTTGAAAAGTAGCGATATTGTCTTGACTACCATATTGACAACTAATAGTTATTCTTTTGGTAGGATTTTGACTTTTTCACAATATCATTAATTTATGAATTGTGATTTTGTGTTGAAATCTATAATTTTGTCTTTGTATTTTTGGTTTTTCAAGTTTTAGTCTTATAAAACACCTAGGTATTAAAAAATAAAACCACAAATTCATAAGTCATGATCTTGCCTTAAAAATTTTGATATTGCCTTTAAAGTAGCAATTTTGCCTTTTTATGTAAAAACTAATAATTTGTTTATCTATCTAATGTTTGTATCTATCTATGTCTATGTAAGAAGTAGGGTAAGCTCAACCCATAACATCTAAAACACATAAAAACCCCCTCTCAACTACCTATTGTAAAACTATAAGTTCACAATAGTGATAGTGTTGTGATCAAAATTTTGATTAAATAGACCTTAGTCTCGAAGCATTTTAAATAATTTTTGGATTATCTATAAATATTCTTAGTCCCTATCCATATTTTATCATCCTTTTGATATTTTGATTGATAAACTCTTTAACATTATTTCTCACCTTAAGAAATCACATAGTGTGAAATTATGGTTTTGCTATAAAAATTGTGATATTGCCTAGCCACTTATGGTTTTGCAAAAAACTGCATGGTAACCACTAGAGGTTATTCCCTTTCTAAAAAAATGTAATATTGTAGTCACAATATTACAAAAAAGTCATGATTTTTCACTCTTTGGAAGTGATATTGTAATAAATGATTGTGCATCTATGATATTATCTTCTATAGTTACATTTTTGCACTCATTGTTTGCCTTAAAAATTATCCCTTTTGAGTGCATTCTTAATGGTCACTTTCAGTGAATTTTAAGTCATTCCAAGCATCCTGTAAGTCCTAAATTACCTCTAATACTTAACCCCATAAGTGGTTCTACCCTCAAACCTACAATGTGTGCTTCCGCTTGACCCCATTAGGAGTTGCTTCCCCTAGACCCCTAAGTCATGGCCCCTTCACCCAAAGAAGTTATAAAGCCAAATCACATTTTTTTTTAGTTTTTTTTAAAGGCCTGTTAGACTAACATTGTGTTTCTTACAAGGGTGAATCTAGTGGATATTTCGACTTACTAACCTCTTATTTTGCATGTCATATTTTGTCTAATAACTTGTCTTATAGGTTGCCCTTTCACGAGTGCCAATCAAACTACTAACTTTTTTCTTACAGGTCACCTATCAAAGATATTTTAGCATCTTAAAACTCATTTTTGTTTATTTAAAATCATTCTAATCACTAAATCATGTTGTCTATATATATATATATATATATATATATATATATATTCTTGATCTTGTAAATATCTCACATCTAATTAATCATTAATTGATCTCTTTTGGGTATGCTTGTCTATCACCCAAGGGCTATGATGGTGTATGCTTTCCTCCTTGTATCCTTGTGGTGATTCCTAGAGGATAAAAAACCACTAATAAACCCTCCCATTTTTATTTTTAGGGGCAAGGTGATGTGGAATTAACACCCATGCACTTACCATAGTCTTATGGGGATAATGACCATGGATTTCACCACCATGCACTAATCCACACTCTATGTTTTGATGGAGTATAAATAACAGGGAATAATAAATTAAACCCATATAGATCATCCATGAATGGGAAGAGTTAATTATCTAAACTAAGAATTAGAAGTACCCTATATGGACTTGGGCCCCGCTATACCTAGCATATATAGGGGATGCCTTTAGAGAGCCTTTTCAACCTAGATTTAGGCCTTGTGACTGTAATAAACAACTTGTTTCTAAACTCAATATTATATCCCAAGTGACCATCATGTATAGATAGGGTTGAGAGGGTTCAAGGGATTCTGTAACCTATCACTGGCCTACAACCTCACCCATGAATCCATTATATGGTGCAATCATTGTGTTACACTCCCAATCAATTTACTAATTTTAGGGTTGTGGTCTACTTGATTGAGTGTGTATCATGTTAGATCAGTGTTGTTTGTGAGATGAGTCAGCCTTTTACCCAAAACCTATACATGACTATCTAGGCTCTTTATATCATCATCTTTTATATCCTTATTATCTATTTTATACATTCATAGTCTCCTTGCAAATCCTTATCTCCCTTACAAGTCATCACATCTTGTATAATTTTTCTTATGTTGGAAATCTTATCACCCTATCTTATACATACCTATCTTATCATCTAGTCTAACCCTATTCTATCCTATATCACAACATATCTAGTTGGATCTTTAGGTCACACACTTTTCCAAATCATACTCACCTTCATTACATCACCACCCTAATCATTAATATTAAATCCCATCATCCTTAATCCCTCCATCTATCCTTCATCACATAATCCTATCATATCCCATCCCACCTTGATCAAATTGGTCTAAGACTAAATCTATTCCTTTAAATATCATCTTATCATCCTATTCCACTATTATCTTAGCATATTTCATTCTTAATTGATACCTTGTTAGTAACCTATCACTTGGTCAATTTTAATCTAACATCTAATCATCATCAATACAGTTGTCTAATCACCTCTAATCTAGTCATCTTGCTTATTCATAACTAGCACCCATCTAATCATCATATTGCTAGTTTGAATCCAAGTACTAGTTGAATCCCAATCTTTTTGCTAGCTTGAAAACTAGGCATTTTTGATAGATTGTTAACAAACGTACTATCAATCTAAAATTTTATCCTAGTCTTACATCATCTTACTCATATTTAGTCTATCCCATCCTCACCATCACTTATTATACTAGCTCAATCATTTAGCCTTTCATTTACCAAGCATCTATTCAATTATTAAATCTACCCCTACATCATCCATTCCCCTTTCCTCATCTACCCCCATGGATTTAGACCTCATTTTCATAGAATAATACCTATTTGACAACAAGGATGAGATCCTTTTGTGAGCCCTAGAGATGGGTGCCTACCTACTTTCAGACCTCAATCCCATCAATTCCAAACCAATATCCCATGCCCTTCCCCATTAACAATCCCCATTTATACCCAACCCACATACTAGCCTATCACGATCAACCCCATCATTTATTCATCATAATCATAGATATCAATATACAAGTGATAAAGTCACCTTATTTAATGAATATATCTTGGCCAATAAAGACGAGGTCCTTTTATGACTATTATATATGGGTGCCTACATTCCCAATGATTTGAGCCCCTAAGACTAAGTTCACCTCCGAATAAAATCCCCCATCAACCCTTATCCCCATCTAATTATCATGACAACTAATCTTACTCCAGTCCCCCATCCACTAGTCCTAGTCCTAGTCATGACCTTCCTAGTCCAAGGATCACCCTATTTAATGAGTGTAATGCTGAAAATAAGGGGTAGTCCTCTCATGGTTCCTTGAGATGGGTATCCAACTTCTTGAAATTCTTGACCCCACCTAACTCACCTTACCCTAGTCTATACCCATCCACGATCAAATCTTCCATCTACCAATCATAGTCCATCACAAATCACCCATCCTACTAGCAAAGGGAAGCATAGCTTATAAACCTCATCTCATTCCCATTTTTCTCCTAAATAATCTCACACTCCATCATCTCCTTACATCATGACATAACCATTACAATATTCCACTTATAAATCCAACATTTACACATCAAACACTATAGATAAGCAATATACCCCTCTCCCTATATCCATGAAAACCCTATTTTGGAAATTGAGGTCTATCAACATGATTATCCACCCAAAAATAAGACCTTTATATTTGTATAAAATGTGCCCTTATGGAATCAAGCATAAATTATTTTATATATACCATAAATTCCTCAACAATTCTATCAATAGATGTCTCTCATTTAGAGATTAGATCCAAAAGTTAATTGATAATGGCAACATTAAAATTGAGGGTGAATTCAATGCATATACTCCTAGGATTATGCAAAAAAGGGTATGCCAAGAATTGCTTTCTAAGCATGATCAAGATTATTCCCTCCTCAACCAAGGTCATGACTTAAATCCCTTCATCCTACACACATCCCTAGTTAATCCATCCCCATGACCCATTCACATCATATCCTCCTATTCATAAATCAATTAAGAGTAAATCATCCCTTCACAAACCTAAGGTGAAAGAGGTACTTGTGGAAAATAATATGGTTCCTACCAAAAAATCCTCTATGGGCTACATCATCTCATCAACATCCCTATCAGATTATACATCAGGATGGTCAGGATCATGTTCAAAAATAACATCTAAATCAAAAATCATGTCAAAATCATCATCTCTTGTAGATTATGAATGTCATGTCGACACCTATCTCTTCAATGATGTCTCTATTGTCAACTAGCTAGAAATCATGGCTCTTGATCTGTCTTAAGATGATGAAATTATAGCACAATCCTTGGATGCTCTTTCAGTCAAAGATCATCAAGTTGTCTACAAATTAGCTTTAGATTATAATTCCCACAAGATTCTTAGTGATCTTTTTGAGATTCTTGAGGACACTTTCTTCAACATTTAGTTTAAGACTCCTAGTGACCTTTATAAGGACTATGCTACCCATTATCCCCTTAATCCAACATACATCCTTAATCATCCACCTCTCCTCCATAATCCCTACATCCCACTCCATGGATGGGATTAACAGGAACATGCATCATTAGATTCCCCTCGACATGCAATATCATGTACCAAATATACAAGGATGTAAGCCCATACTCAATTAATCCTATCAAATAATCAAGCTCGCTATGATCCAAATCTAATTAATCAAAGTCAAGATGAGTCTTATAATCAGCCAAGTCATAAAGAATCACCCCCTAGTATAGATATCCTTCAAGTGCTAGGGGTCTATCTAAATCAAAATCATTTATCAATTCAAAATTCACTCCCCTCTAGTGAAGCCCACAATTAGGCACTAGGAGGTCAACAAAGTCAAAATCAAAATAAAAATTAACATATCAAAATAATGTCAAAAGTATGGTTGACCATCCTCTTAATGATTAGATCAAAAAATCAAAAGCTCTCGGATCCCTTAATCTCATGGCACCAATCTAAATAATGCCCTCCACTATATCTAATGGTGTATGCAACTATCGAACCCCATTTTGGTGCCCTATCCCATCATATTGTCCATCATGATCATATCCATTATTCACATCCTATATCCCATCATCAAAATCATGACATGTTCCCATTCATACCATATCTAAAATCCATAGGCAACATTATCACTCATAGGGGTTACAAAGACACCTGGTTTAGACATTTGGAGGATGTTAAATAAAGATTTAATAAAGGTCATAAGGACATTAATACATCTAATAACGGCAACATGATCCTAACATCACACATTTCTAGAGAAAGAGTTGCCTAAAGATCTATAAATCATTTCCATCTCGCATCTTGTACCCATATATAATAAATCAAGATACACAAAAGTCAAAAATCAAAAAGTCAAAAAATCAAAAAATAAAAACTAAAATCATTCATCTAATGCTGAAAACTAGTCTTTTAATGCCTTGCACAAGTACCATGATGAAAATCAGTTTTCGACGTCATGGTAAAATAATCTATTATCTACATTGTACCTCAACACTTAGGGGAAAAATCCATCCTTTTTCAATCCCATCCATATCATCCTTATCTATCTTATCCCTTGTTCCCATTTTTCCTACCCATCAGCTGCCATCTCCTTATTGTCTTGGCCTTCGTAAAGAAATGGAAAAAGAAATGGAAGGTGTCTTGATAAATGTTCTGGAATCATCTTGGAATATCCTATGATGAACATTCAAGTCAATAGATATATGGTTTTTGCATGATGATGTCATCTACTCCTTTTCATCATCATCTTCATCCTTTTGTCATCATATCCATTATTTCATCCATCCATCCTTATCCTAGTTACTAGGTTTGGTATTCCCTTTGCTAGTAACTCCATTTGTATAGTGTACATGCATATTCCAAAAATCCCTAAAATTTGAAATATCCAAAAAACCTTAAAAATCATAAAATTGAAAAATATAAAAATAGTCCATGGTGTCTTGTCTTATGCCTTTTCCCCTAGTCACATTCATCTCCATACCTTTCATCTTTACCAATGACATCATCCATCCTCCTATTCTAAACCAATGGCAAATCTACTTTATATCAAGATAACATTGACCTAGTCTCACTTTCACTTGATCAATCCTATGTATTTCATCTAAATATTTAAATCCTTAACCTAATCCTAATCCAATTCCACATATACAAGTGCTCATCCAAGTCCCTTACCTAGTCCAAAATCCATATCCACATCCATATCCTTACCTAAGCTCTAATCCTAACCATTGTCATTCATCTATTACAAATCCAAGTCTATCTTAAGTCCACAATCACATCATGTTCATCTTAGTCTATCCCATAACCCAATCACTCATCCCATCATTATATAGGACATTGTGACATTGCATGTAGATAATTGTGTTACTTGTCTGATATTTATTATTTGGTTTGTTTACATGTCTTTTGTCATGTATATGATTATCTTATGTTTTGTTTGTTTCCATTGTGAATCTTTTTATATTAAGAGATGAAAGAGGATTCTATGATGACACCAAAATATAACATGATTCTTTTAGATGCCATTAATGATGCAGAGTTAATTATTTTCCCCTTTTTATGCATTTGGCACAATATCCCCTTGGTCATACTTATATCATGGGGCATATTGCCAAGTGATATATTTATTAGATTGATTAGACTATCATGATACTTATTAAAAAATTATGGCCTAATCATATACACACTCATCATTTATCATATCCTCTATCACTTTACTAAATCATTTAATCATATCCATCCCATCATCATCTTAATCATCCCAATCCACTCATCTTATATCCAATCATATATCCTCATCCTTTTATCTTCATCCTCTATATAATAACTAATATGTATAACAATCATTATCATCCTCCTTCTCTAGTCTATCTCATCATCTCTCATCTAGATATAACTACCTCAACCTAAGGTCTTTTCAGACTATGTAGGCAACACTTGGCCACTTTTCAGTGCCCAAGAATAGCTTAGCCACTCTCACCCATTTCATCATTTATCATCACATCTATCTTATCTTCCATCATCCTCTCATATTGCATCAATAAAATCCCTGAGATATAATATCAATACTTAATCAATCAATCTATTGATCAATAACCATCTCTATAATTATCTCCTAAATCTTTTTGTCAATTGCTCACACCTATCGATTGGGGCTGACAAAACACAACATCAATCTTTTCTTCTATTAGTCATCTATTATCATTGATTGGTTACTTCATCAATTATATCATCATATATCTCTCCCTTTCATGTTTCTTTGCTATGGGAATCATCGCTATTAATCACATCATTGCTCATTAATCTGATGCATTACAATCCAATTCTTCCCCTTCATCTTCTAGTCACTTGATCATCTTATTTATTCTCTCTTATTCTCTTCATCATATCATTTTACTTTAGCTCTTGAGCTACAATCAACTTTAATCTCATCAAATAATTATCTTTTCCTATCTTAAATATCTCCCTTGCATGCATCCTTGATTGGGATACTTTTAATGTTTTCAACTTTTTGTCTTATTATCATCATGTTATAGTTGATTCCCGTTTGGGATGTGTCAATAGCTATAACACAATCATCACTCTCCCTCACTATGCATATGTTTTTACCAAGGGTATCATCTATTTTTAGCTCAATACTCAGGTTCATTTTCATCTTCTTCATCATCTATCTCAACATCTCACATCCCATACCCTTATCTATTGGTCACATCCCATCCATTGTTCTTGTTTTAAGTGGCCATCCATCTCATTCTCCTCAGATGTCCCCTCTAGGGGCATCATATCCACTAATATCATCTACTAACATTCATCCTTGACATGATTGTTCTATTAAATACCATTATTGCTTCCACTTAATCCACTCGCAATGCCCTTTCAAAGAGGGGTAAAATGTATACACTAAATTTCACTCACGTTAATTATTCTAATTAATCCCCTTTATCCTAATCTTAGTCATTTATCTGATATCCACCCTCATCATTTATTCATTTACTAACCTTATTTTTATCCCACTATTCAATTAATCATCCTAAATCATGTCTTATCCCATCCTAATCCCACTTATCCATTATTTGGGAAATTAAAATTCTCATGACCCACCTACCCACCTACACTAGCCTATTCCTAGGCTCTCCTACACCCCTATTCGCTAATCCCCATCTTAATCCCTCACTAATCCTAATTAATCCCTAAAGAGATTCTAGATATATCCAATTCTAGAACCTCCTCCAATTTGGCCCCTTTTCTCTAGAAGCCTCTATTCTAGAGGCTTCCAAGGAATTTTTAATTCCTTAGAAAAACTTGCATGCTTGATCCTCATGGATCAAGTTTGAATGTGAGCCATTGATCTTCCATCCCATAGCCTATTTAATAAAACCACTCCATAAATAAACCAACTCATGAATCCATAAAATCTTCATGTCCATGTGATGAAATAGAAACCACAAGCAATAATTGTATCCATACAATCTCCATGCCAATCTAATCCTTGAATATATTATCAACATCCTTGATCATGCCAAACATAATGTCAAAATTATGAGTCTATTACAATTCACAATCAATAATTTAGTTTGAATATATTAGAGGGAGGTTAGTTTGAAGCAAGGAATTTGTAATCTCATCTTTATCGTTTCTAATTTGTTTCCATAATATCTCTTACTAGGTAGTTTGAAATTTTGGGTGTTTTGATATAATTGCTCAATCATATACATTTTGATATCTCTCTAGTATTTAATATTTAAAATTTATATGATTTTTAAGGAGAATATGGTGAAGGTGAATAAGATGAAGAAGTATATTGGAAGCAACAGGTGCTAAATAAGAAGAAAGAAAATACTTTGAGGGTTATGGATAAGAAGATAGTAAACACAAGGCAAGGAAGTTATGACAGGTATTTAGTATAGTGGGAAGGGTTATAATAGGAAGACAACACTTGGAGTATATAATGGGAGATGAATAATATTGATAATAACAAATGGAAGTAATACAATTAGATGAACTATAGGAAATGAGTTGTTTTCAACTAGAGGAGAATGATGTAAAAAAAGAGACTAAACTTTTGAAGGCCATAATTGTTTATCCAAATTTTTGTTTGAGCCCATCTTCATGCCAAAACAACTGACTTGAAAATTTGATTCATTAAATTTTGATATAAAATGGCATAAATGTTTTTTATGGAAATTTGATTCCAAAAAGTTTCTACAAAAATTTTCACACCCAAAAAATATCAAATTTTGTAAAGTGGAGATTTCCCTTTCCATCCATAAGTTCAAATGAAAAACATTCAACCTAATACTCCTTTTGAGGTGTTTTTTTTGAAAGTGTGAGTTATTTTGACCTCTATGCATTGGTAATATTATCATGCCTTGTAGATTTAAACCTCTACATAGTTGAGGGGATTGCATATTCCTAGTCTTTCAACACACAGTTTAGAACATATTTTCTTTCTACATAATGGATCTAAGTTATGTTCTGATACTTACACCATTCAAATATCATGAGTGTAAATTCAAAGTGTAAATACTATTGAGGAATAAATGCTTACATAGAATCATGATGGGTACAGAAAAAGAACTAACACATGAGGTAGAGAAGGTGAAGTGGTACAATAGAAATGATGATTCCTATGATATTCTATACATGTCTATGTCTCCGAGCCTTCTCTTTCATATTCAATATTCCACTATTTTTAATGAAGTCTGGTCCATATTTAAAAAAAATGGAAGTTGGACATAATGAGAGATCATGAGTTAGAGAAAGAGCTCATCAATTTGAGGCTAGGTGATTTTGATATGGTATGAGACTTATTCACAAAGATCAAATCACTTAGGTTGTAGTTGAAACTATGTTGCATTAAAAAAAATGATAATTAGTTGATTATTTCCATCCTTGAAAAATTAGGATATGACTCTTTGGTATTTTTTTTACCTTTCATACCACCAAGTGTGCCCTTGGAGCTTGATAAACCATGTTATCCTTGGATGACTTTATTACTTACTTGACTTGAGAGCAAGACAAACTCATTCAAATGGGTACACTCAAATCATCTAAATTGCATGCCTTAGTTTTTAGTCCTTAAAAACATAATGCTTTTGGAAACAAGGAGAAGAAATAGAACACAAAGGACCCAAAATAATGGAAGGGTTATAAATCTGATGTTAAGTCCAAATCATAAAAAATCTCCACCTCTTTAGAGGGGAAACCAAAGAAAGAGTGACTCACTTGTGGCTACTACAATAAATCTAGGTTTGATGAATCCAAATGCATGAAAAAGTGATTGACCAATTGAAAAAAATTATCGAGAAGAACAACATTAGTGTCCATGACTTTTCCAATTAGAGTTCATCATCACATGAGTATTTTTCCAAAGATAATAATAAGGGAAAATATAATGACAAAACACTTATTGTATTTGCACCCTAGCATTATGCATGTGTTATTTATTCTAGTACATTTCACCCCATGGCTTCATCACAAGACATGTTTTCATCCTTGGAGCCTTATTATATGCCTTCCATCTTGATGAGTGATGATACTTTTACTGAAGTTAGTGGGATTAGATCTGTTAAAGTGAATGATGGGACATTTCATGATGTTTTATGTGTTCCCTCTTTATCCACCAATTTTCTATCTATTGATTAGATCACTCACATCATTTCAGGCAACACGGTTGATTTCACACTCCATTTTTGTGGTTTTTATGGAATCAAATAATGATTTCATTATTGTATTTAGGAAATAAGATCACTAGTCATGATTGTATACTTTCTCACATGTTTATCTTGATCAACCCTCTACTACACTGCTCACTCATTTAGATGGGGTGAGTAAATTATGGCATGAGTGATTAAACCATCTCAACTATCACTACCTAGAGTACCTCAATCATCAAGCCATGGTTTCAAGGTTTCCATGAGTCAAGTTTTTTGATGGATTTTTATAAGGCTACATACTTGGTAAGCATCCTAAGAAGAAGCATGAAAAGTGTAAATCAGAAAGAGTTAAACATATTTTGGAGATTATCCATAGTGACATTGTTAGTACATTTCCAAAAACTTCATTCACCAAGACTAAATACATGCTTACTTTCATTGATGACATTTCGAGGCATACCTGGGTGTATTTTCTTAAGCATGAATTAGAGGTGTTTGATCATTTTGAGGACTTCAAGGCATGCTTGTACAAAAATAGTTCATTCAATATATCAATATTTTGAGCACCAATAATGGTGGTGTGTATGTTAATAACCATTTTGAGAAATTTTGTACATCATAGCAGATTGAAATACAACATATAACTCTATATAGTCCTCAACATAATGGTGTTGTAGAGTATTAAAATAGGTCCTTGAAGGAAATGTCCATTTTTATGCTATATTACAAGTCTTTGGCACCTCAGTATTGGGATGAGGTCTTCAATTATGTTTATTATATCCAAAACTAAATTCCTCATAAAGCATTGAATTGAGTCACTCCTTTTGAATCTTGGAGTCATTAGAAACCCATAATGAATCATTTTTTAGTGTTTAGATCTCCTATTATGGAATGTATTCTGAATAAGAAATGTAATAGAATAGAACATCAGAGTCGTCATTGCATCTTTATTAGATAAACTAAGGGTGTTAAGGAACACATGCTTCTCCATCCAACCACTCATGATCTTTTCATTGAGAGGTATGTTTGATTTCAAGAGTGTCCAGAAAATGTTCACATGACACTTCTCCATCTTCTTTGGATGTACTAGGATTTGATGAGTGTTCTAATGATTTAGATCCACCTTTGCATCTTCCTAATGATCCAAATTTTTCTTCTAGTTTTGATGATGAGAGTAGTGATGAGGATTCACCTCCTCCTTCTCCTAGAATATATTTAGAGCATGAGAAATCTCCTATTAACCCTTTGAGAATTGGCCTTCTTTAGGCTATATAGAAA
Source organism: Torreya grandis (assembly GCA_037957365.1). NCBI lineage: Eukaryota > Viridiplantae > Streptophyta > Pinopsida > Cupressales > Taxaceae > Torreya > Torreya grandis. The sequence continues at coordinate 6,168,262 of JARHVA010000038.1, read as the reverse complement.
TTGTAAAGTGTTTACCAAAGGGGTAGAGATCCATCAAACACTAGGAAAACTTATTCATAATTCCAAGATGCCCCACGTGCTTTCATTGCATCTGATTTTGATTCATAGTTATTTCATGAGGCATAAATCACTAATGATTGGGATACTATTATGAAAGAGGAATATAATTTCTTGTTGAGGATCAACACTTGGGATTTAATCCATCTTCCTAAGGGAATAAAAGTTATTTCATGCATGTGGATCTATTAAACAAAATTTAGAATATATTGGTTTGTATACAAATTCAAAACATGTTTTGTAGTAAAGGATTTTTTCCAAGTACTTGGCATTGACTATTCCAAGATGTTCACCCTAGTTTTCATAATAAATTCAATATAACTCACTCTCACCATTACCACAACAAATCATTGGGATGTTCATCAAATGGATGTGAAGAATGCCTTTCATCATGGTGACCTCAAAGAGGAAATATACAAGGAGAATTCACAAGTATTTATGGAAGATTCCTCCTTAGTTTTCAAACTTCATAAATCCATCTATAGCCTTAAACAAGATCCTTGATCTTGGTATGATAGAATGGACTCCTTTATTCTTTTGGTTGGGTTCACCAGATGTGATTTTGATTTGAATGTCTACATTTTATGGAAAAATAATTCACTGTTGATTTTAATTATCTATGTGGATGAGTTATTGATCACAAAGATTTATTCATCCACCATCACAATAGTGAAAATTAATTTATCTAATAGATTCTCAATGATTGACTTGGGCTTGTTGTATTATTTGTTTGATATTGAAATTTCTTAGTTTGACTCTAGGATTACTCTTACACAATCCAAGTATGCTCTTGATTTTGTTGCATGGTTTAATATGGATGACTATATTATAAATCTGAATCCTTTTCTATATATTGCAAAGCATGATTCTGATTATCTATGTAGACACTCAAAAATTTCACATGATAGTTTTATATGTCAAAATGCCTTGACCCTCATTCGACCTTGAGTCTAGTTGACCACCTAGTTAACCAGACTCATTTGCTAACTTAAACCTATCAAAACACTAACTCAACACCTTTAACTTAACCTTTTAAAACACCCCTTTCTTGAGTAAATTTCCTTAGACACTCGATCATCGACGGACATCATAACCATCGATGGCTAGCCTGACCATCAACAGTTAGGTCATCAACTTGTTTTAAATCCAATTTTAGCTATGTACGAGATAAGCATGGCATAATTTAGTAACTTCCCTTTTATGATGCTAACAAGCTTTAAATCATCATAAATGGAAACTAAACCCTCCTATCTAATTAGTAACTTTATCCTATCTAATTATCAACTTCATCCTATAAAAGGAGAAGAGTAGGAGGTGAAAGGGATGATGTCCAAGCTATTGACTCTTCTTACACAGAGCTATCTAGTCTTCCTTCAATAATCAAGTAATAGTAATAGAGATCTAAACCTTTGTTTGAGTTACTCTCACGACTAAATTACTATCACTTTGGCCAAATTGTTCCAAACTTCCACCATTATCAATCTAGCAAGTTGTAGGTAACTTTGTACTTGTTTCTTTATTTTATTTAATTTCTAACCCTCTTGACTTGATCAGACTTATCTCTTAGATTTCCACCTCTGATAGACCCATACGAAAACCCCTACCTAACTATTTGCTTAATCTGTAACCTCTTTCTAAAAAACTCAAAAACACACAAGCAACTGCCAATGGTTAGCCTAACCACTGATAGTCACCTTAACTGTTGACGGTCATCCAACCTCCAACGGTCAGCCTAATAGATTATAATTATTATGTTAAGGGTCCCCCTCATTTTTCTCCCCCTCCTACCAAGCTTCTGATTGTTATTGAGGCTGATGTGGATTTTGTTGCCTTCTTCAATAACAACCTTGTGGCTCTTCAGCATTCCCTTAACACCTTATCTAACTATACCTCTCTTTTTTTGGTTCTTTCTATTGATCCACTTTATGGTATGCTTCCCCATCTTCTAGTGGGTGTCACCTCAACCCAACCCATTCTCACCCAAGCCTCTTCTTCTTCTTCCAATATCCCATCTACTTCCATTCCCCAAACTCCATCCAACATCCCAACCTATAACAAAACACCTACTACCCTGACCAATACCTCTAACATTGGATCGACTTTACCTCTTGTCACCTATACTCCTTCTATCATGGGGATATCTTCTACCCCTATTTCTACCATTCCCCTTAGTTCAACAAATCCACCAATTTATATCCCACTTCATAGTTTTGTACTTTCCATACCTCAAACACTTCCACCTATTATCACTAGAGTTACCACTCACCAATAACCAACTAGCACTTTCATACCTCCAACCCAATTTACATCCATACCACCATCTACCAACCCAAACATACCTCTAAACCAACCTATATCAGCACTATAACAAGTACCCATGACATCTTACCCATATGTTTCCAATCCACAAGGATACATAGCACCTTCCACCTAATTGTTTGTGTCAATCAACCCTTATGTGGCACCATCTAAATCTCATATGACCACTTATCATTATGAGGCTTCTTTAGCACCTTTTACCACTTATCCATACATTATTACCACCCAACCTCAACAAATCTTACCACCTAATTATGTATCTTCCCAACCTCAAATAGATTTGGTCAAAATGTTAATGGTCAAAATGACCAACCTGGAGTCATTTATCTCTAGGTCTCATAACCTTTTATCCTATGATCAAATCTATAATGAACCCATCAATCCATCTATTCCTATACATTCTTATCCTCCTTAATGGGAATTATCCAAGTTTTCCAAATTTCAAGGCAAGGATGACCCCGAAAAACATTTAAGATAATTTCATCATTATTGTTATTTGATTGAATATGACGATGCTCTCCTCCTTCGTACCTTCCCTATGTCTTTATCAGGACCAGCCCTTGATTATTATAGTGCTCTTACCAAGCACTCCATCTTTTCATTCTCCCAACTTGCCCAAATATTTTTAGAGAATTTATGAGTAAATATATCTAAAAAGGTTTCTATTACTAACCTCTATTCTTTTAGGCAATTTCATGATGAATAAATTGCCAAATTCATAGCTAGATGGAGAGGTCTCATCAACTAAATTTCTTTCTCCTTACCCAAACCTAAGTTGATTGAACTCTTTTCTTAGGATTGTTTCAAACATGTTTCCCCCACTCTTCAAGTTTAAACTTTTAGAAATTTTGATGACACATTCACCATGGCATATAACATTGAAAATTGAGCCATTGACAAAGGGAAATTGAAATTGTAAAACAATAATTATTGCTTTAAAACCAATGACCTTTCCTCTACCAAAACCACTAACCAACCCAACCATCCTGATACTAAAACAAAAGCATTCACAAACTTAGTGGTCCTAAATACCACTCCACCACTAACTGTCAACAAACCCCATCAAACCAATTCTCCCAACCCTTCCTACCAACAAAGCTAAAACTAAAAATGAGCTCTTCCGAAACAATATAATCCTAGAGGGGAGTCTTATGCTTCATTTCTGGACAAATTTCACAAAGCTAACATCATCCAACTTCCACCTATCAAACAACCCCAATAATTTGATTCTTATCACCCTATACCTAGTTGGTATAATGAGAGTGACCATTGTGCCTTTCACCGAGTTATTGGACATGACGTTAATAGATGTAATACCTTCAAAAGTCTTTTCCAAAGCTTAATTGATAGTGGATAACTTAAATTTGATAATCCCAATGCACCTCCTAATCAGTCTCTTGACATCTTCTACAAACCTTTTCCCAATCATGCTCCTTCTACCCATCACCATGACAACAAACTAGAATCATCTCTCTTATGAGGCACACACAATCAACATTATTATTAGTGAGACCATTATTAAGGAGACCATTACCTCAACCATTTCTTCCTCCATTTCACTCATGGAAGTAGTGGACTCACCTTCCATTCCTTTGGATACCCAAATGAAGGAATCGACCACCCCTCTCTCTTTACTTGAGGAGACTATAGCTTTATCTACCTTTCCTTTGATGGAAACATTGAAGGAGACAACCTTTGATTTAACCATTTCTTCTTCTTTTACTCCACCCATTGAAGTGGTAAAACTTGCCTCCATTCCTTTGGACACCCAAACAAAGGAAGTAACCATGTTAGTTCCTTCATTTGAGGACACCACACCTACCTCCCCCATCATAGAACCATCTATTCTCTCTTTTGAAACCATCTCACAAGAGAATGTTACCTCATCCACCCAACCACTAATTCTGGAACCTTCCATCAAAAACAAGGATGGAGGAACCATTCCCTCTTCTCCATTTAGGGGCTTAATATTTGAAACCAATGACCAAATAATCAAACCCATATACAAGCCCTTTTCTATACTATTATAAAGTTTAGAGTTCACTTCTCAATCTAAATTTGATAGATCAACCTTTTGGAATCATCTTAGACTCCCTTACCAAATTTTTTTTGAATCATCAACCCCCCTTGCATCCACCCTTAAACCCATTATTACCTCTTCATCAAACACCTCTTCTTCTAAAACCATAAGTAAACCATCCCAACCACCTCCATTTAACATTGTAAAATCACCTTATGATTCTCTTACCAAACCTATCAAGAATCTATGAATCCTTCCCACACCTAGCCATACTCATCCTTCTTTAAAGTTGGACTTCACCCCATCTAGTCCACCAAAGAAACTCCCAACTAAACTAATTAATAAGGTAGAGTTACCCAATCCTCTACCTTGAACTAGACCCATACCACCTCCTTCCCACTTACCTTATATCTTAGGGGACCATCCTTCTACGATCCCACCTACCTATTCTTACTCTAGTAAACCATCCCCCTTTTTTCTACCTATGCCCACACCCATCAAATCATCTAGTTCTCCATCATTTTTATGTAACCTATCTACTTCTACTTTCCCACCTATATCCAATCCCTCATCATCTAAATCTTCCACTTTCAAATCATTTACCCCAAAACCAACCATAACTAAGAAATCCCAACCACCAACTACAATCATTCTACCACCTACAACTCCTAAGGTGAAAATTGTGTCTAAGAAGGCTCCCATCCCTATAACTATAAACCCATCACCTCTAACACCTTTAAATGAATCTTATTCAACCATCCTACAAAGACTATTTCAAACTTATTCCATTAGTTTACCACCTATCAATCCATTCTACCCTTCCAATACCAAACCCTCCTAGTTCAATGATAACATGATCTATACATACCATAGGGCAGCGAGACATGACATAGAGAATTACAAAGCTCTCCAAGCACTTGTTCATATCTCATATGATGAGGATGATCTATTATTAGATGAGCCTCTCTTACCCCCATTACTAATCCAACCATCAACTTAACCTATCCAAAATTTACCTACTCCCCCACTCTCACCCAAAAGTGAGGAGGAAGAATTGAAGCAACCATAAAACCCATAAAATCCCCCCATCCACACTATTCATATGGTTACCCGATCTCGGGCCCAAAAAAAGGACAAGGGAAAAGCCAAGGTGTCCATTCCATGGACATACCCTTCAACCCCTCAGCCCATCAACCAAAACCAAACACCTTTACCCTCACCTTCACAACCACCAAAACCCAAAGTGTCCATTTTAAAACCCTCTCTCTCTAACCTTGCTTAATCCATCTAGTGTATCATGTTGAAACAACTTCACTAAACACCAGTGAAAATGAGCCTTTATAAACTAATCAACACCTCACCCCACCATCGTCAGCTACTAATAGAGGCTCTGTAATCTATATAGGTTCAAATTAATGACCTTCAAATTCTTTCACCCTTTGTTGGATCCCTTAAATTTTATGCCTTCATCACCTTCTAGGATTTTGAAATACTTCCTATTCATCTTGAGCATTCTGATCTTCCCCTCTTCATCATGGCATACATGAATCAAACTCACATAAAAAGGGTAATGATTGATGGAGGTGATAGCATCAACATTATCTCCTCTCATGCTTATGACCAACTTAAGCTACCCAAGAACATCATGTTAGAAAGCACAGTGGTCCTTCGCTCCTTTAATGATACCATGACCAATACCTTGGGAATAGTTGTCATCCATATCCGCTTGGTACCTCATACAATTCCTGAACTACTTTATGTTATAGAGGGTGAGTTAAAATACAATGTATTACTAAGATGCCCTTGGATTCATGCCATGATTTATGTCCCTTATACCTTATATTGATGTGTCAAATTTAGGCATGAAGGTCAAGTTATTACCATCAAAGCTGACCCTAGTCCTTTTACCTCTTGCAATATGACATATCAGCCTAACGATGTTATTATTCCTCCCTCATCCACCTCACCATTAAATACTAACAACACTACCTCACCACCAACCAAAACCAACAAAACTCCCACCCATACCATTGACAAAGCTTCCACTAGCTCATATATCCCTTCTTCCTAGATCCCCATAGAGGACCCCTTAAAATCCACATTCTAACATCTCTCACTTGAGGAGTATTGTCTTTTAGCCTTGGGTGATTTCCCTACTCTATAAGATTATGGGAACCTCAAACATGACCCTTCCTATGATCCCAACATCAGAACCATCATCCCTTTTAGGCTCCCCAACCATAAAAAAAATCATCTATGGGGGAATTGATCATCCACTTCTTGCTTTTCCCACTACCTCATCTATCCGACCATTCACATTCAACTTCTCTTATATCAACAAACTAACCTTTGTTAAATCTTACCTTTATAGGTATAATTGGAAGGGGTTTGGGCTCAACCTTTATGAATAGGGACCTCATGAGCTACCCATAATCAAAACCCAAAAACCTCATGAGTTATTCGGCCTTGGGTTCATACCCCCTAAAGAACCCACCTCACCAAAACCCATCACCACCATCAATGAGGATGTTCCATCCTCACCAACCCCATCTCCCTCAAAGATTGAAGACTTTGATATCATTCCATCTAACATTTTTTATCAATATCATTAGTTTGGCCCCCCTAACCTATCAAAAGGATGGTTGAACTAAAACCCTTCCTCTCATTCATCCTAAAATGATAGAGAAAGATTCCCTTACCATCAACACCATCCAACATCAGGATAATGATTCTATTCTCACCTACATCAATGTGGGGGAATCTCCTATTCATAAATCCTTTCCTCCTAAGAACCAAACCATCCTGAATTAGTCCACTATCAATGTCAACTTGGGTACTCAAGATAACCCCCATATCATCAAGATCGACCAATATTTAAATTTCATGGAACAACAAGATTACCCTTCTTTCCTTCATGATCGTAGCATATAATTGGCTTGGTCTTATTAGGATATGCCTAAAATGGACCCTTATATTACCTTCCACAACATTTTAACCCATCTTGAAGTTAAGCCAATTTGGCAAAAACTTTGTAAGATGCACCCTCGCAACACCCTTCTAGTTAAAGAAGAGCATCATCTCTTATCTGTCAACTTCTTTCAACCCATCAACTATCCATAATGGGTTTATAACATTATTACTATCACCAAACCCACAAGGGGACTTTCCCTTTGCATCAATTTTTTTGACATCAACCTTGTTTTCCTAAAGGATAACTTTTCTTTGTCGAATATCAACCAACTTGTTGATCTTATAGTTGGCCATGAGATGCTATCTCTCATGGATGGTTTCTTGGGATATAATTAGATCATGATTTCCCCTAAAGATCAACATAAAACTTTATTTATCACCCCATGGGGAACCTTCTATTACATGGTCATGCCTTTTGGTCTGAAGAATGCTAGAGTAACATATCAACGTGACATGAGCTACATCTTTCATGATCTCATCCATACAATTATAAAAGACTATATGGATGATATCCTTAGGAAATCCAAATACTACAAGGATCACCTAGTTATTCTCACAATAATCTTCGATTGACTAATCCATTATCTTGTTAGGATCAACCCAAAGAAATGTATTTTTGGGGTCTTATCAGGAAAGATTCTTGGCTATATCATCTCTCTTTGAGGAATTGAAATAGACCCCACCAAAGTCAGAGAAATATTAGAGATGCCTCCTACTAACCTAAAGCAACTCCATAGCCTGTAGGGGAAGATCCAATCCATTCGTCACTTCATCTCCTAATTCTTAGATAGATGTTAACCCTTCCATCATCTCCTAAAGAAAGATACCTCTTTTAAGTGGACCCAATATTGTCAAAAAGCCTTCGATTCGCTTAAGGATTACCTTCTCTCTCCACCTATCCTCATCCTTCCTAGGGAAGACCAGCCCTTCGACCTTTATAAATCTACCATTGACCATTCCCTAGGGGCAATGCACACTCATCATGATGAACATAACAAATAGAAAGCCATTTACTACATTAACCACACACTTATAGAATATGAGACTTGGTATACTAATCCTAAGAAAATTTACCTTGCCTTAGTCTTTGTGGCCTCTAAACTCTATCACTGCTTTCTTAATCACAAAACCTATGTCATCACTAACACCAACCCACTCAAATACATGCACTCTAAACCATACCAAAATTAGCATATGGATAAATGGCTCATGCTCCTAGTTGAGTTTGATCTTGAGTTCCTTCAACAAAATTCCATTAAAGGGAAAGTCATCACTAACCAATTGGCCAAAACTTCTCTACTAGATAATCAACCGCTTCTTCTTGCCTTTTGAAATGAGTCCATTACAAATCTTTCTTAGGAGGAACCCACCTACTGAATGACCATGTTTTTGGATGGTGAAATGTCAACATGTTATGGGTGTTGGAGTTATTCTCATTCCCCTTAATGGTAAACCTCTTCCCCTTTCCTTTAAACTCAACTTTGAATGCACCAATAATGTGGTTGAGTATGAAGCCCTAGTCATAGGTCTCCAAACTGCTATAGCCCTAGGGGTCAAGACAATCAGTGTCTTTGGTGACTCCCAACTAGTCATCAACCAGGTCAATAGATCTTATCAATGTTAAAATAATGTAATATTAAAGTACAAACAACTTGTAGACATACTCTTAGCATTATTCAATCATTACCTTATCCAGTTAGTTCCTTGATCTACCAATAAGTTTGTAGACATGATGGCTTCCCTTGCTTCCCAAATCCCATCTCAACCTACCAAATCTAAACTATTTTTCATCATCCATCATTTTATCAAACCCTCATATATCAGTTCTGACCTTCCTACCATCTATAGTGTGGAAGCATCTCCTTTCGACATTTGGTATGGCCAAACTTTTAACTATCTTAACCTTGGCATTGTTCCTCCCAACCTTTCAAGGAATTCTCAAAGAGCCTTTGTTTAGAGTGCCTCTTGTTACACCACACTAGGGGGAATCCTTTATGAACTTGGCTTTGATAGCCTCCTTCTCCATTGTTTGCATAGTCATGAAGCTTCCCATGCTATCAAGGTGTTGTTCCCAAAATTAACTACACTCATTTTGTGGACAACCCCTATGAAACTTATCCATTTCATAATTTATACTCAAAGTTTATCATTTGAGACAAGATTCTCTTGATCTCAAGTGAAGTTGACTGACATCTTGACAAAGTTTACAACACTCCCTCATCATGATTTCTCAAAAATTATGAAACCTATTGTAGTCTTGATTTGATCAAAATGTTGATTTTGATCATTTTTAAGGTGTTAGCCTAATTTCATTCTTTCCATGCATCAGTGGAATTTTTTTTTTCTCTTACATGTTTTCATTCTTTCCATGCAAAAGTGGAAAATTTTGCCACTCTTACATGTTTTCATTTTTCCATTCACTAGCGACGATTTTTGCCGCTTTTGTAGTTTTTTCATTTTTTGCCTTTTTATGCATCAGTGACAAATTTTTCCACCAGTGCATGTCTTCCCTATCCTTTGCTTTGGTGGTGATTTTCATTTCCAATGCATGGTCTTCCCTGTCCTATGCGAGGGTGATGATTTTTGCCACCCAAGCAAAGATTTTAGAAAAATCTTGAAATTCACGTGGCATTTATGGTTGCGTATGCTGAGTTGGTAAAACTCATTTTGGGGAATTTAAATTGCCTTTTGATTATCATTTTGATCATTTTAAGTTTCTTAAGACTCCTTCCTATAATAATTTGACCACACAAATGAGTAGGATTGCGGATTCACCAACTGCCGAGCTTAGGACTTCAAGATTGACAGGTAAGTTTTGGTTTTTATTTTTACTTCTAGGTTTTTGTTTTTTGAGTTTTCTTTTCCTTTGGGATGGTTTTTTCTTTTTTTTGGTTATTTTCAAGTTCCTCCCTCATTTTGTTGCTTTAACCCAGTGTGCCTAGCTAGCAGCTAAATCCACCAACCCTCCTTTCATGCCATAGGTTTTTATTTCATGTCATCAGTGAAATTAGTTGTTCAAACATTAGAAATGTAAGTTCCTCTTCATTTGTAGTGTTGACATTTTTTGTTGCTTGCTAGTTATAGACTTCATTTTTAACAAAGTGTAAAAGTGGCCAATTTTACCACTGAAGCATTCCTACATTTCCTATAGTGGTGGCAAATTTTATTGTTAAGACATCATAGACTTGAAAATCTTTGCTTTATGCAGAAGCAACATTTTTCGCCACTCCTACACAAACTCGATATGCAAAAGAGGTAAATTTTACCACTACTACACAAAGTCCATATGCAAAAGTGGTAAATTTTGCCACTCCTACACAAAGCTGATATGCAAAAGCAACATTTTTCATTGCTCCTACACAAAACTGACATGCGAGGGTGGTAATTTTTTTCCACCTCTGTGCAAGTATGAGTTTTCCCTTCCCTACAAGGGCAGCAATTTTTGCCATCGAAGCAAAAGGAAAATACCCCCCATATGCAAGGGCAAAATTTTTTGCCGCCCATGCAAACATCCTCTCAAATTTATTAACTCTGGGATATTTTCAATTTTGCCCTTCTAAGCCTAGTTTTCTTTGGTTTTTTGACCTACTCATACTTTAGCCCTTTCAGAGGCATCCCCATGGTCATGATCATCAACATGCAATTTTCTCAGATTTTTAGTATTTCTCCTAATTGCATGATCATGAATTTTATTATAGTTTTTTCTGTGGATCCTTCTTCATCGACATCCTTTTGATTGAAGTATTTTCATATGACTGAGTTTTCTCTAAAGAAGTTGAAGGCAATGAAGTATAAATATCAAGGTGTTTTTCCAATCACCTCAGTTAATTATAATGTTGACGACATTAAAGATACAGAGATCAGTCTTGTGGATGTGGCTGAGTTCATGGAAAGAACTAAGTCAAGCAATCATAGCCACGAAATGAAGAAGATAATTGATAACAATATTCATTTGGTATTTTATTTCCCTGTAGTAGTTCACCACAAAATTTGTTCTCCAATGTGCTCAGTTCTATAATAAGGATACCAGAGTTGTATTGGATGCTAGTGGCAATGTGGTAATTAGACTAGATCCTGAGTTCATTGATAAAGTGTTCATGTTCCCTCCTACTATAGAAGTTATAAAGCTTGATTTTGTTGAAGCACAAAGAGAATATGACAAAGATCCTAAAAAAGTGAAGAAGGTAATCAACAATAAATGGGTAAAGACTCTAAGGGAAAATTTGTCATGGTGGCCATGAAATTTTCCAAGAAGTGACTTTACCGAAGAAGTTGGTGATCTGGTAACTCTTCTTAGTAGAATAAGAGGTTTTACCTCTTCCTCATAGTTTCATGAATGGATATATCCCTTCATCAAGATAATTCTAGAAAGGCAAACAAGTCATCTTTTGGGGAGAACAAGTCAGTAATGCTTTGCATGAACAATTGATGAACACCTTAAAATTCTATATGACTTCTTACCTGGTCTATATTTCATCTTTAATAAGAATCTTTCCAAGTTTAACATCAAAAGGAGATAAGAGAGTAACCTCAGTATATCAATACTACTCTCAATTAACATTGAAGGGTTCTATTCATCATTTCAGGAGAGTAAATGATGCTTTCTTTACAGCATTTTTGTGTCTTTTTATCCTCAATTAGAACAAAGAAGAGTGTTAGATGAGGCATGGATAGTTGTGAATGATTTTGGATGCATGTTCTTCCAATTTCCTTCTTTCTTGTACCTAAGGGTTGGCTTTTTTCAAGGTCATCATTATATGCTTCTAAGATTCCCCTCAGATAAATTGGTCTTAATGGAACTATGCAGACAAATGATCATCATCCATAATAAATAGATGGAACTCAAGAAGCCTAGTTTTAGGTTCTCAGTTGAAATTGGTAGGTTTTTTGTGTTAACCGCTGGAAAGGCTAGAGCCATGGAAACTGAAATACAACTCATAACCTTGAAGCAATTCAAAATAAGACCAAATTTTGATTACAAGGGCATGAAGGATGTAATCAAAAGGAAAACCTAAAATCATGAGCCTATGATTGAGGATGTCTGGGTAGATTTGAGAATAGTGGAAGATGTCAGGAAAATGGACTACAATAGGTTATCTCTTGAGCAGATTGAATATCTGGGACTTGTTGATATCCCTAAAAATTTGGTGGATGATAGAGACTTGATTAATGATAGATATAATATTGAATAGATTGCCAATGACCCTATTCCTCCAATCCAATGGTCACAAAAAGAGTTGATTTCCTTGAAGAAAATATTTGAACCTGTATTGACAAACACCAATAATTACGTAGCAAATAAAGGAATTAATTTGAAACAATTCATCACAAGTTCAGAAGCTAAATTTCAAGAGGAAATAAGAAGAAAAGTAAAAAATAGGATGAAGAACAAAAGTGATGTCCCTTCTTCTTCCAAGCCACATAAGCCTAAGTTATGGAAAAAGAGTCAAAAATAGAAGATATAGGAGTTGAGAAACAAGGCACTTAATCACTAGCGATGGAACAGATGGAGACTAACGATAGGCCTACAGATCAACAAAAGAAGGAAACTTTGTCTCCATAAGGGAATGTGAAACAAGAAACATGAATCTCTTCTTCTTTGCTTGACACACATGTTGCAACTCCTTCACCTATTTCTTTGATTAGTGTTCCCTCTTCTAGATCACCCTCTCCTTCCAAAATGATTTTTGAAAACCCTGAAAGCACTTTTGAAGATATTCTTCATTCCTCAGGGTCAATTCCCAGTTTGTCATCCCCATCTTTTGATATTGAAGATAGTTCTACTTTTGATCACTCATCAAAAGGTGTAGTTTTTACTGATACTCCACCTATTGTTTCCACTACCTATGCGAGTGCAACTTTGGTAATGCCAAAATAGAGATAGATCCTAATGTAAGTACTCCTGTGCTCCCACCATGGTTATCAACTTGTACATCCAAAAGGAAAAAACAAATCATCTCTCTAGATGACTTTGATTTTAATAAAATGGTGCCAGTAAAAGCCAAGGCCCTAAAGAAGCTAAGGATTCTTTCAAAAATGATTGGGGATAAGGAACAAAAATTTATGAAAATTACAAGACCTCCACAAGATGCAACCATTGAAAATTTTGATGTAAGTGATTACTCTATCTCTAGAGTTGAATTATGTAAGATAACTCATGAGAGTGATAAGATTGATTTGCAGTCAGCCATGGACATCTTGATTCAAAAATTTGACAAAGAGAAAGAAATGAAGGATCACTACAAAACAATGGTGGAACAATTAACTGCAGTGGTAAGGAGAATTGCTTTCACTCCATAAATAGTAACTCTTGAGGCCATTTCTATAGAAGACCTTATTATTTAAAAAATGGGAAAGACCTATCTCAAAGGAAAAGTACTTGAAGAGTACTTGGACAAGATGCATGCACAAGGAATTTCCTTACTCACAGATTTATCTGAGAAGACATATAAATGAGAAAAATAAGAGCAGAACTTGATGATCTCATTAATGTTATTTCTCAAGATATTGAAAGCATAGAAAAGTATCTTGATAAATGGATCGATATAAGGAAACTAAAAATAAGCACTCTAATATCAATCGATGTCTTTAATGATAGAGACTCTTACACTGAAACTAAAGAGGCATTGACATATAGGAGTCGAGTGCTTAAAAAGTTACTCAGTGACCTCGAATCTTCAAGGAAACTCAGTGAACAAAATGATGTCAATATTTTGCATAAATTGGAGGAGCTACCTTGAAAACTTACATCACAAGATAACCAATTCCTTTTAGTAGAAGAAATAATTCAAGAATTTGAAGGTATATTCTAGAAATAATTTGAAGATAACGCATTTTCAATAGCCTCTATGGACAATATTTTGGATAATCAGTTAACTCTAGATAATCTGAAAACTAGGTTAACTAGTCATGCAAAATTAGTTACAACAGTAAGAGATGCCATACTCAGAGATAAGATGATTTTCAAGAACACTGTTACTCTAGATATTATCAGGATGTAAGCAACTATCACTATGTATGATGCTCACATAAATAAAGATGGGGATACAAATTGAAACTATTTTTCCCTTAGTTTAATTTCTAATTTTTTGATATACTTTTGTAACTTCTTTAGACAATTTTACATGTACTTTTTTCATATGTAATTAAATGTAAAAATATAGGAAGTCCTAAGTAAAAAAGGACTCTTATCTTTGGCTCAGTCAAAGTAATTAGGTCTTTTCTAAAAATCTTGAAGGCCTCTCCCTATAAATAAAGAGGGCCTCTATTGTAAATATATCTTTGAGTTATTGGAAGCAAAACTCTACCAAAATTGAAAGGTATTTTGAGACTTTGAGCTCAGATTGTAAATCCAAGTTTTATCAAGTGAATAAGAAATCAAGTGACCTTTCAAACTTTGTATTGGAATAACTTGTGTTGTGTAGGAAATTGTTCTTATGTCCTTTTCCTAATACAATCTTATCTATTTGATCAAATAAGTAGAGTGAGTGAAAATAATTTGGAAGATGTTCTAAAGTTGATTATGGAGACTTTGTGCTACTATAATTATCTTTAGTTTGTGTTTTATTGTTTTAGAATGAAAGATATTGGAAAGACTTTGAACTACTTGTATCTTTTGTGATTATATACTTTGTTGTAGTTTTTGGTGAAGACTTTAGGCTGCACCTCATTTTACTATGATATAAATTATAAATCAGCAAGAAAAGCAATGATAGGCTTTGTACTCTCGTGGGTTCCTTATAAATTTAGTTAATATCAAGAAAGTTTTTTTTTACTTTGTAAACATCATTTTTGAAAAAAGAGAAATGGATGATATGATCTCACCCTTGAGTTAATTTTAGATTAGTTTATGATAGTTTATAGGGAACCTCCCCTTACTGAGAGGAGAGATTTATCTCATTACACTGTGGCTGATATAACTATTTTGCCTTCAATTAGTTGACAATAAAATATTCACCCAATAGTTTTTTGGTGACTCTGCTAGGGAAGAACACGCAATTTGAAGCCTCAAGCTTTGAGTTGAAGCATTTCTAGGTATTTTCCATTCTACATTCTGGCAGATTCATGGTATACATGAATCCAAAGAGCTTGAGGTATTATTGATCCTATATTTGAATTGATATAAAAAAATAATTTTAATCTCTTTCCTCTACTATCTCGCCATCAACGAACCAGGAGTTTTCCTCCTACCAACGCCATATCTCTAATACCAGGTGAAGCTTCTAGTCTTAGTGCTAGTAGAGTTTTGTCTATTCATACTCCACAAAGGTTTGTTATCCCTCCTTTTAATCATCATATCATGGCAGCCCAAGGCCCTTGGGGTAACACTTTTGGCCCTCTAAATCTAACCCCACCTTTGCATGAGTTACCTCGTAGTTTGAAAAAGAATTTTCTCAAGTTCTATGGTGATGGGAAAGTTTACCTTGATGAGCATATTATGGCTTTTTGCATATCCTGTGGTGTGATAGGCATTAAATATGAAGATATAGAAATAAGAATGTTTGTAGAAACACTGTAAGGTGCTACCGTAGATTGGTTCTATCATCTTCAAGATCCAACTATAACCAATTAGAACATCCTTAAGACCAAGTTTGAGGCTAGGTTCAAACCCACAGAAGATGCACATGTCTTATTGGCTCAGCTTACATAAATGAAGAAGGATCCTCATGAGCCTATGAGAGACTTCATCACTAAATTCAATAAGCTGAGAAATAGGATTCTTGTAATTGCTCAGGCAACACTAGAAAATCTTAAGTGCTTCTTTATCAATTCTCAACTTCTCAAAGTGAATTTTTTGTTAAGACAGGCTGGCCCTGTAGATCTTTTTGCAACTCAAATTTTAGCTACCGAAGTTGAAGATGATCTTATCCTTGCAGGTAAGATAAGAAAAGATTCTAACAAAAATAGATTTTCCTCTCCTGCTAAAAATTATTCCATAAGCACCACTAATTCTATGGTGCAAAAGTTAGCAAATGAATCATTGGCTTTGAAAAGGCAGATGTCCCAAGGTATGTCTACTCATTATTATCGGGATATACCAAGAAATAAATTTCCTAACAATTTATATCAAGGCAATACTGCTATAAATCAAGGGCAACCCAATCATCTTCCTCCCACATAGGGGAAGCTTGCCATTGAAGCAACATTGATCAACTTAGCAGTTGGTTATTATGAAGCCGAACATAATCATTCTTCCCAACCTAATCTGGACCAAGAAAATGACGCTAATATCTTTGTAAAAGTATAATAAAAATTAATTGGTGACTTAGTTATTGGTTTTTGAAATTACCATGATGAAACTAAAAAAAGAGAGGTGTATGATGAAGCATATGGTATTTTTATCAGGTCTCAAAACTAGTCAACTCAACAAGTTGATAAGAGAAAAGTAGGAGAAGAACCTCAGCCAGTGATCTCAATTGCTAAATGGAGAACTTTGCTACCTTTCCAATCAAAGGACCTGGTGGCCAATAAGCAAGTAAGTACCTCAAATAATCCTATACCTTCTGCTTTTATTCCTTAGACCAATACCACATCAAATAAAAATTATAATGATGGACTTCCTTCCTTTATTTCTAGTTCATTCTAGTTATTTGACATAATTTATCATGCTAGGAAGATCAAGATCCAGATGTCTGAAGTTGATTACTTACAAGCTAATGCTAAGCAATTTGATGGGTTGGTTGAATATGTCAAAAACAAAATCATCCCTACAGAATAAGATTTTCCAAAAGTGACCCAGGATCCCCAAAGAACAAATCCACCCAAAATAATCTTGTCACTACTCCTCTTGCTGCTTTTGGAAAAATAGAACCTTTCTATGTTTCTCTATTGATTAGTGGTCATAAGTTGAGCAATTGTATAATAGACTCTGGAGCCTTTGATAATGTTATACTGGCCAAGGTAGCAAATTCTCTCAGTATTACCTTAACTAAGACTTTTGAGAGATATTTGTCCATGGAAAAAAATAAGTACCACTTTTAGGTCAAATCAAATATGCCCAATTTGCATTTGTGGCTTTTCCAGATAGAGAATTAAGATGACAATCTTAGTGGCTGATGTTCCAACTTCTTATGGCATTCTGCTCGGACATAATTTTTATAAAGATGTAGGTGAAGAGTTGAACATGGACCTATCTAAAGCAAGGATACCTATTAAAGGTGTCATGCAAAAGTTGCTTCCTGAGAAAGAGTCAAAACATATTGTTACTCAAACGTCAAACCCCAAAGCTCAAATTTTGTTTGAATCCTCAGGAATGTGTAATTATTTTCTATCCACTGAAAATATTTTTAATTCATTGAACAAAAGTTCATTAGGTGACAATTCAGATGATTTAGATAGAAAATCAGAAGAATTTGTAGAGAAAAGTTTAGGTAAAAAGGAATCTTTTTTACTAATGAAGAGGAATCTTCAAGAAGATCAAGTTCTAATGAGGTTTAGATTTTATAATTTGATGGTAGTTGCTCCTCTACCAATTCTGGAGCTAGAATTGTTTTGATATCTCTAAAAGAAGATATTTTACCTTTCTCATATTAGTTTCAATTCAATAATACCAATAACACCACTGAATATGAATCATTGTTGCTTGGATTGAAAGCTACTAGTTCTAGAGGTGTTAAGATTCTTCATGCCCGAAGAGACACTAAATTGGTGGTTTGTCAAGTGAGAAATTTGTATCAAACCAAAAATGAAAGATTGCGACATTATCACAATCATGTATGAGATTGCCTTGAAAGTTTTGATGCTTTCAATATTTATACGGTGCCAAGAGAGTTTAATGATCATGCAGATTGATTGGCTATCTCTGCAACCCTCATGGTTCATCATAAAGATTTCAGAGGGAATAAGTACACTATTGAGCTGGTCTTTCGACCAAGTGTACCTGATAATGCTGACTATTGGTAGGTATTTAATGGTGATAATCAAATTATTGATCTTTTCAAAAAGATGGATAGCTTTGAGGAGCTCTATTTTGAAGGTAGTGAATCTCTACCACGGGAATCAATTCTCTAAATAGATTTACAAACTGGTGAAGAGTTTCTTCAACTAAAAAGGAATAAAATTCTAAAAAGTTTGGTTTCTCTTGAAAAGCTATTTGATAGGCATGACAAATATATCAAGTAGCAACAACAAATGGATTCAAGTTCTGTTATGGAGTTTGATCAAGTGAATTTGAGTTCTGAAGATCCCAAAATGGTCAACATTAGGAGATGTTGCACTACTCATGAAAAGTTCAAATGTATTACTCTTCATCATCATTACATTGATGTTTTGGCATATTCTTATGATGATTTAAAATCCTTCACGTCTAAAGAAATTTAGCATGAAATTCCTCTTAAAGCTGGGTCATTACCTCATAAGCAGAAACAAAGGCAATACAATCCCAAAATATCAGGTACTATCCTTTTTGAGATTTAGAAGATATTGAATGCAAGAATAATTTTTCCAATTCATCATTCCTCCTGGATCACAAACATAGTTCTTGTAAGGAAAAAGAATGAAGAAATTTGTATTTGTGTTGATTTCAGGAATCTCACCCAATCTTATCTAAAGGATAACTACCCCCTACCCATCATGGATCAAGTATTGCAAATAGTAACTAGCTCAAAAATATTATCAATGTTAGATGATTTTTTTGGGTATAATCAAGTGGAAGTTAATAAAGCAGATCAATATAAAATTGCTTTCACTACACTTTGGGGCACATTTGCATATCATAGAATGCCTTTTAGTCTGATCAATGCTGATGCCACCTTCCAGAGAGCAATGGACCTTGCCTTTAGAGATAAAATAGGGAATTTTATCATGGTATATCTCGATGACTTGAATATTTTCTCTAAACATCATCTTGATCATGTGCATCATTTAAAACAAGTGCTAGAACGTTGTCGGCAAAATGGTATTTCTCTCAATCCTAAGAAGTCAATTTTTGGGGTTACATAAGGTAGACTTCTCGGTCACATTGTATCCTAAAAAGGCATAAAAATTGACTCAAAAAGAGTCAAATCTATTCAAAATCTTACTCTACCTGCTAGTAAGACTGCAGTTCATTCCTTCTTTGAAAAGGTGAACTGTTTGTGAAGATTCATTCCTAAATTTGCAAATAAAACTCATCACATTATTGACATGATGAAGGGTAAGACTAATTTTAATTAGACTATGGAAGGCAAAGTGGCAATTGAAGATATAAATAAATTTATTTCTCATGCTCTAATCCTAGTTTGTTCAAATTATACCAAAGATTTCATAGTATACAGCTATGCTTCTGAACATACACTTTCAACCATTTTGGTTCAGTAAATGAAGGTGTGGAGTCTCCCATATCATTTATGAGTTGTCCTCTCAAATATCATGAATTGAAATATTCAAACATAGAGAAGCATGCTTACACCATAATTAAGGTGGTAAAACATTTCCGATTCTATATCTTGAATTCACATGCTATTGTTCTGGTGTCTGATACAACAGTAAAGTCTATTTTAACTCAACAAGAGTTTGATACTAAAAGGGGGAATTAGATTTATAAAATTTAAGAGTTTGATCTTGATATCAAACCTACTAAGCTTGTGCAGGGAAGAGGTCTCTGTTAATTGATTGCTGATAATGTACCAAAAGAAATAGGACATGAAGAAATAAAAGTTGAGGACATGCCAATAGTTCTTTTTATCACTACTACTGATGAGTGGTATTCTAATATCACTCATTTTATTACCTATGGTGAGTGTCCTACCCATCTATATTATAAATAAAAAAATGTTAAATTGTAAGCTGCTAACTACGTCTTATGGGACAATGGTTTGTATAAAAGAAGCCTTGGAGTATTTCTTCGTTGCATGGATAAAGCACAACAAAGCAAATTTTTAGAGTCTTTCCATAATTTAGCTTGTGGAGGACATTTTTTTACACCTATGATGGCTCAAAAATTCTATAAGCTAGATACTATTGGCCTACACTATTTCAAGATACATACAATTGGGTATGTAGGTGTGAGTTATGTCAACAGTGTATTGGCAAACCTAAATTGGCCGCATTACCTCTCAAGCCGATGGTGATTGAAGAACCTTTTTAGCAATCAGGTATCGACTTCATTGGCAATGTGAGCCCATCCTCAAGTGCCATACATGACTATGTTCTCACCGCAATAGACTATTTTACCAAGTGGGTGGAAGCCATTCTAGTTAAACATGTTACTTTGGAAGTGGTATGTAATTTCCTTAAGGAAAATATTATTTCCCAATTTGGAGTTCCAAACAAGATTATAGCAGACAATGCTACTTGTTTATCTTCTCATGAGATTACTGACTTTTGCTACAATCATAGAATTATTCTTTCCCACTCCTCAAACTATTATCTACAAGGAAATGGTCAGGCAAAATCAAACAACAAGAATCTAGTTACTTTTATCAAGAAACTAGTAGATGACAATCAGAGAACTTGACATAAAGCATTGTTCGATGCTTTATGGGTAGATAGGATTATGCCTAAGAGGGTAATAGGTATGTCACCATTTCAAATTCTATATGGTCTGAATGTGGAGGTACCAATTACCCTAGAACTACTAGCACTGAAGTTGCCAAAGGTAGTGGAAGACCAAACTTTTAGAAATTCTATTGATAAGAGGATCATGTACCTAACTGAACTAGAAGAACAACAAACTATGGTAGTGAATTGTATTTCTAAACATCAAAATCAGGTAAATAAACTCTTTGATAATAAAGTAAGGATTTGTGAGTTTCAGATTGAAGATCAAGTCTTGTTGTGGGACAAAAAGAGAGAACTAAAAGGGAATGCATAGAAAATTTGATTCCTTGTGAAGAGGTCCATTCACCATTCATCAATCCTATGGTAAAAATAGTTTCTTGCTAGAATATCAATATGGAATACCATTCTCACTGCCTCACAGTGGGCAACATCTAAAACACTTCAATCCTTGAAGTATCAGATAAGTTTATTTATACATTTGTATAGTTTTATGTTTTTATTTGTATTTTTGTTTAATTTTTTGTGTCTTTTTTTTTGGTAGCTTGACTTCATGGCCCAATGGCATGGATGAAGGCACTTAGAGACTAGATTCTACTCCCTTTGATCATTTCAAAGATCAATCGATGGAAGTTCCCCAGCTAGAGCTAATTGTTGTTCCCAAATTCAATTACGCTCATTTTATGGACAACCCTTATGAAACTTGTCTGTTTCATAATCTATACTCTAAGTTCATCATTCAAGACAAGTTTCTCTTGATCTCAAGTGAAGTTGAATGACATCTTGGGAAAGTTTACAACACTCCCTTGTCACAATTTCTCAAAAATTGTGAAACTCGTTGTAGTCTTGATCTGATCAAAATGTTGATTTTGATCATTTTTAAGGTGTTAACCTAATTTCACTCTTTCATGCATTGGTGGAATTTTTTTTCTCTTGCATTTTTTCATTCTTTCCATGCAAAAGTGGCAAATTTTTCCGCTCTTGCATGTTTTTATTTTTCCATGCACTAACAGCAATTTTTGCCACTTTTGTAGTTTTTTCATTTTTCACCTCTTTATGCATTGGTGACAAATTTTACCACCAGTGCATGTCTTCCTTGTCCAATGCTTTGGTGGTGATTTTCACCGCCAATGTATGGTCTTCCCTATCCTATGCGAGGGTGGTGATTTTTGCCACCCAAGTAGAGATTTTGGAAAAATCTCAAAATTTGCATGGCATTTATGGTCACACACGCCAAGTTGGTATAACTCATTTTGGCACATTTAAATTGCCTTTTGATTGTCATTTTAATAATTTTAAGTTTCCTAGGACTCCTCCCTACAATCATTCGACTTCACAAATGAGTAGGATTATGGATTCACCAACTGTCGAGCTTAGGACTTCGAGATTGCCGGGTAAGTTTTGGTTTTTATTTTTACTTCTTGATTTTTATTTTTTGAGTTTTCTTTTCCTTTGGGTTGGTATTTT
Organism: Torreya grandis; assembly: GCA_037957365.1. Lineage (NCBI taxonomy): Eukaryota > Viridiplantae > Streptophyta > Pinopsida > Cupressales > Taxaceae > Torreya > Torreya grandis. The sequence continues at coordinate 6,145,953 of JARHVA010000038.1, read as the reverse complement.
ATCTTTTTTAGTTATTTTTTTGTTGTTTTCAAGTTCCTCCCTCATTTTATTGCTTTATCCCAGTGTGCCTAGCTAGCGGCTAAATTCGCCAACCCTCCTTTCATGCCATAGGTTTTCATTGCATGTCATCAGTGAAATTAGTCATTCAAACATTAGAACTATGATTTCCTCTTCATTTATAGTGCCAACATTTTTTGCCACTTGGAAGTTATAGACTTCATTTTTAATAAAGTGTAAAAGTGGCCAATTTTACCACTAAAGCATTCCTACATTTCCTACAATGGTCTCAAATTTTGTCATTAAGACATCATAAACTTGAAAATATTTGCAGAAGTAGCATTTTTTGTCTCTCCTACACAAATTTGATATGTAGAAGAGGTAAATTTTTCTGCTCCTACACAAAGCTGATATGCATAAGCGATAAATTTTGCCGCTCCTACACAAAGTTGATATGTAAAAGTGGCATTTTTTGCTGCACCTACACAAAACCAACATGTGAGGGTGGTAAATTTTTGCCACCTCTGTGCAAGTATGAGTTTTTCCCTCCCTATAAGGGCAACAATTTTTACCACCGAACTAAAAGGCAAATACCCCCCATATGCAAGGGCAGTGATTTTTTCTGCCCATGCAAGCATCCTCTCAAACTTTTTAACTTTGGGATATTTTCAATTTTTCTCTTTTGAGCCCACTTTCCTCTAGTTTTTTTACTTGCTCACACTTTAGCCCTTTCAGATGCATCTCCATGGTCGTGATCATCGACATGCAATTTTCCTAGATTACCAGTATTTCCCCTAATTGCATGTTCATGACTTTTGTTGCAGTTTCTTCTGTGGATCCTTTTTCATCAACATCCTTTTGATTGAAGTCTTTTCATATGACTAATTTTTTTTGAAGAAGTCGAAGGCAATGAAGTATAAATATCAAGGTATTTTTCCAATCACCTCAGTTAATTCTAATGTTGATGACATTAAAGATATAGAGATCGGTCATGTGGACATGGCTGAGTTCATGAAAAGAACTACGTCAAGCAATCTCAGCCATGAAATGAAGAAGATAATTGATAGTAATATTCATTTGGTATCTTCTTTCCCTGTAGCAGCTCACCACATAGAATTTGTTCTCCAATGTGCTCAATTCTATAATAAGGATACCAAAGTTGTATTGGATGCTAATGGAAATGTGGTAATTAGACTGGATCTTGAGTTCATTGATAAATTGTTTATGTGCCCTCTTGCTACAACAGTGATAAATCTTGATTTTGTTGAAGCACAAAGAGAATATGACAAAGATCCTAAAAAAGTGAAGAAGGTAATAAAAAATAAATGGCTAAAGACTCCAAGGGCAAATTTGTCAAGGTGGACACAAAGTTTTCCAATAATCGACTTTACCGAAGAAGTTGGTGATCTGGTAACTCTTCTCAATAGGATAAGAGGTCTGCCCTCTTCCTCACAGTTTCAGGAATGGATGTATCCCTTCATCAAGATAATTCTCCAAGGAAAACAAGTCATCTTTTGGGGAGAACAAGTCAGCAACACTTTGCATGAGTAATTGATGAAGTTATCCACTACCTTAATATTCTATATGACTTCTTACCTGGTCTATATTGCAGATTTAATAAGAATCTTTCCAAGTTTAACATCAGAAGGACATAGGAGAGTAACCCCAATATAACAATACTACTCTCAGTTAACATTGAAGGGTTCTATTCATCATTTTAGGAGAGTAAATGATGCTTTCTTTGTAGTATTTGTTAGGGTGTGGAGCTAAAAGCTTCACCAAGGAGCATACTAAAATAGGTTCGGGTTTACACAGTCACCGGCGTCGGTCAGGAGCGACCGATGTCGGTCAGTAGCAATTAGAGGAATGCCAGCGTCGGTAGAGGATCAGCTGACGACGGTCACATGCAGACTGGCAGGAACTGGTGTCAGTTACCTGTGTGTCTAGAATGCTATTTCTGAGGATAGAAGCGAGTGTTTGCATGATGAGTTTAAGTCTTAGTCTTAAGTTCGCATTTCTATTATTGTCAAGATTGTTTTTAGAGCCCTTGTTCAAGAGGCTTAACTGTTTGTTGTAAGAGCATGCTCAAGTTTCCTAATTCTATATGTAGGAAAGATCTTCTTAGCTTAGTGTGTGAGTATGAGTAGAACATTGTGAATGTTTGAAGGATAGTACAGAGTTGTATCAATCCAGGTTGTTGGAATTGATTGTACTTGAGAGAGAAAGCTCTTAAGGAATATAGATCTAGTGAGAGATATTGTGCATCTGAGAGAGGTGTGGAAGAAAGAAGTTTCTTCAATTGTATTCCTTTTGTAAAGAGTTTTAATACAAGTTTTCAAGGTGGTTTCTTGTATCTCTTGTTCTGTGCTATTTATCATTCTAGTTGCTTATCTATCTGATTTATTTCCATGTTTATTGCTTTCACAAGTGTAATCATTGTTGGTTGATCCCCAACAAGTGGTATCAGAGCTCAGGTTCACTAACAGGTGGTTCAGATCTGTGTAGTGTGTTTGGATTACAGGTTGCTCACAGGGGTTTCTGCAGGGATTTCTGTTTGAGTGGGAGAAGCAATGGCAAAAGAAAGTAAGTTGAGAATGGAAAATTTTAATGGTAAGAACTATCAACATTGGAGAATGCAGATAGAGGACTATCTGTATCAGAAAGATCTTTACTTACCGTTAGGTGGGATTGCAAAGAAGCCCAAGGACATGGAGGATGAAGAATGGGAAGTTCTTGACAGAAAGGCTCTGGGGTCTATAAGACTGAGCCTAGCATCCACTGTGATATCCAATTTGTCACAAGCAAAAACAATGGTAGAGTTAATGACTACGTTAGCAAATTTGTATGAAAAACCCTCAGCTTCAAATAAGGTATATCTTATGAAGCAGTTATTTAATTTGCATATGCAAGAAGGTGGATCTGTATCTAATCACCTGAATGATTTCCATGGAATTGTTAATCAGTTAAGTTCAGTCAATATTGTATTTGATGATGAAATAAAAGCTCTTTTAATATTATGTTCTTTGCCTGAAAGCTGGCATGGCTTGGTAATGGCAGTTTCTAATACTGCTTCTGCTTTGAATATTTAAAAAGTAGAGGATGTTGTTAGTGTTATCTTGAATGAGGAAATTCGCAGGAAAAGCATAGAAGAGACATCTGGGAATGCTTTAAATCTCGAGAGCAGGGGAAGGCAAAAAGAAAGGAGCAAGAGGAGATCAAGATCTAAGTCTAAGGGAAGAGGCAGATCCAAATCCAGAAATGGCAGAAGGCCACAATGCTGGAACTGTGGAAAGTTGGGGCACATAAGCAGAGATTGCTGGTCAAAGCCTAAGAAGGACAATCAGCATGAAGGAAAGGAAGAGGCAAAGGTTGCAGGTATTGCACAAGATGCTCTAATTTTCTCTTTGCATAATAATATAGAATCTTGGGTATTAGATTCTGGTGCATCTTTCCATGCTACCCCTAACAGAGAATATTTCAGTGACTATATCCATGGAGATTTTGGAATAGTGTACTTAGGGGATGATGAGCCTTGTAAGATTATTGGCAAAGGTAAAGTGCAGCTGAAGATGTAGAATGGCAACACATGGGTGTTGAGAGATGTGATGCATGTTCCTAGCTTGAAGAGAAATTTGATTTCTGCAAGAAAGTTAGGAGATGAGGGTTGTACAGTAACTCTCACAACATAATCTTGGAAGGTGACCAAGGGTGCACTTGTTATGGCCAGAGGTAAGAGAGAAGGTACTCTTTATTTGTGTAATTGTGTTACTAACAAATCTCCTTCTGTATTATCTACTTCAGATGTGGATGGTAAATTGTGGCACTCAAGGCTTGGCCACATGAGTGAGAAGGGGATGTCAATTCTTAAGTCTAAAGGTATGCTTTCAGATTTAAAAAGTATGGATCTAGAATTTTGTGAGCATTGTGTATTTGGAAAACAGAAAAGGGTTAGTTTTCTCAAGACTGGGTCTACTAAGAAAAGGCATAAGTTGCAGCTTGTTCACACAGACGTGTGGGGACCAGCTCAGGAAGCCTCTATTGGAGGATCACAGTACTATGTTACGTTCATAGATGATGCTACAAGAAAGGTATGGATCTACTATATTAAAAAAAAATTTGATGTTTTTGAGACTTTTAAGATTTGGAAAGCTATGGTTGAGAATGAAATAGGTAGAAGATTGAAGTGCTTGAGATCTGACAATGGCGGTGAGTTCTGCAGTCTTAAGTTTAACTGGTATTGTTACACACACGAAATCCGTAGGCAAAGGATAGTTCCAAGGACACCTCAGCAGAATGGAATTGCTGAAAGGATGAATAGAACAATCATGGAGCGTGCAAGATGTATGAGATTGCATGTTGGGTTGCCCTTAGAGTTTTGGGCAGAAGCAGTTGACACCGTAGTGTACCTGATTAACAGAGGACCCTCTACAACTCTGGATGGTGGAATTCCAGAAGAGGCATGGATAGGTAAAAAGGTAGATCTCTCATATCTCAAAGTTTTTGGTTGTGAAGCCTTTGTGCACGTAGATAAGGAAAATAGAAAGAAGCTTGATGCTAAGTCTATGAGGTGCACGTTTATTGGCTATGGCTTAGATGATTTTGGTTTCAGATTTTGGAATCTAGGAACTAACAAGGTAATTAGGAGCCGTGATGTTGTTTTCAATGAAAAAGTGATGTATAGTGATCAGATGAGGAAGCTGAATCAATCTGGGCAAAGCAATGGAGAATTGGACGAAGTGATGGTCCAAAATGAGCTCGCAGGAAAAAGAAATAATCACTTACAGGAAAACACAAAGACCGACGTTGACAGGTTAGGAACCGGCGTCGGCAGTACAGACACTGATGTCGGTCATACAGAGACCGACGTCGGCAGAATAGGCACCGACGTCGGCTAGGAAGAACCGGCATCGGCCAGTAATAGGTCTATAGGTGGCCGAGGTCGGTCACTGTCAGAGAATTTAGGTGGACAGCGTGTTGAGAATGAGTCCAAGACACCCATCAGGAGGTCAGAAAGGGTAAGTAAGCCTCCAATTAGATATTCTCCTTCTTTATACTATTTATTAGTAGCCGATGGTGGAGAACTAGAGAGTTTTGAAGAAGCATTACAGGTGGAGTCCAGGAGTAAGTGGGAGCGTGGCATGGTTGAGGAGATGGAGTCCTTGAGAGAGAACCAAACATGGGATTTGGTTGAGTTGCCAGCTGGTAAGAGAACACTGAAGAACAGATGGACCTACAGGTTGAAGGAAAGTGAGGATGGACAGATGAGATATAAGGCCAGATTGGTAGTGAAAGGATTTGCACAAAAGCCAGGTATTGATTTTGGTGAGATTTTTTCTCCTGTTGTTAAGATGACTTCTATAAGGGTTGTATTGTCTTTGGTTGCTTTTGAGGATTTGCATCTTGAGCAGCTAGATGTTAAGACAACGTTTCTTCATGGAGATTTGGATGAGGAAATATACATGGAATAGCCAGAAGGATTTGAGGTCAAGGGTAAGGAGAAGTTAGTGTGCAGGTTGAAGAAAAGCTTGTATGGCCTCAAGCAAGCTCCTAGGCAATGGTATTTGAAATTTGACAGGTTTATGACTGAGCATGGCTACATTAGGTGTCAATCTGACTATTGTGTATATTTTAAGAGATTTGATAACAGTAGATATATTATTCTATTGTTGTATGTAGATGATATGATAGTTGCAGGATCTCACATGCAGGATATCTATGAGCTTAAGGTGAAATTGGCTCAAACGTTTGCTATGAAGGATTTGGGAGCAGCAAAGAAAATCCTTGGCATGAGCATTAAGAGAGACAAAAAAAATCACAGGTTGATATTATCTCAGGAGGATTATGTGGACAAGGTGTTAAAACGGTTCAATATGCAAGATGCTAAATCGGTAAGTACACCTTTGGCTGGACATTTTAAGTTGAGTAAAGAACAATGTCCTAATTCACATGATGAGGTAGAGTACATGAGTAAGGTTCCATATTCTTCCGCGGTAGGAAGCTTGATGTATGCAATGGTGTGTACTAGACCGGATATTGCCCAAGCAATGGGAGTAGTAAGTAAGTATATGGCCAATCCAGGAAAGGAACATTGGAAAGCAGTTCAGTAGATCCTTAGATATCTGAGAGGAACCAGCAGTAGACACTTGTGCTATGGAGGTTTAGATACTTCTCTACATGGTTATGTAGATTCAGATATGGCAGGTGATTTAGATGGCAGGAGGAGCACCACAAGTTATGTTTTTACTATAGGTGGAACGGCGGTTAGCTAGATATCTAAGTTGCAGAAGGTTGTAGCCTTGTCAACTACAGAAGCAGAGTATATTGCAGCCACAGAAGCTAGCAAGGAGATGATATGGATGACATGGTTCATGGAAGAGCTTGGAAGGAAGCATGGGAGTTACAGATTGTATAGTGACAGTCAGAGTGTAATCTATTTGGCTAAGAACTCAGCTTTTCACTCAAGAACCAAGCACATACAGCTAAGGTACCACTTCATACGGCAGGTATTGGAAGATGGTGAGTTGAAGCTGGAGAAGATCCATACAGATAGGAATCTTGCTGATATGTTAACCAAGCTAGTTACAAAGGAGAAGTTGAATCTTCATTCAACTTCTGTTGGTCTTCATGATTGAGTTGAAGATGGAGGAGCTAGAAGATGTTGCTATACAGGTACTGGTGCAGCTATTTATCTCCAAGTGGGAGATTGTTAGGGTGTGGAGCTAAAAGCTTCACCAAGGAGCATACTAAAATAGGTTCGGGTTTACACAGTCACCGGCGTCGGTCAGGAGTGACCGACGTCGATCAGTAGCAATTAGAGGAACACCGGCGTCGGCAGAGGATCGGCCGACAACGGTCACATGCAGACTGGCAGGAACCGGCGTCGGTTACCTGTGTGTCCAGAATGTTATTTCTGAGGATAGAAGCGAGTGTTTGCATGATGAGTTTAAGTCTTAGTCTTAAGTTCGCGTTTCTATTATTGGCAAGATTGTTTTTAGAGCCCTTGTTCAAGAGGCTTAACTGTTTGTTGTAAGAGCATGCTCAAGTTTCCTAATTCTATATGTAGGAAAGATCTTCTTAGCTTAGTGTGTGAGTATGAGTAGAACATTGTGAATGTTTGAAGGACAGTATAGAGTTGTATCAATCCAGGTTGTTGGAATTGATTGTACTTGAGAGAGAGAGCTCTTAAGGAATAGAGATCTAGTGAGAGATATTGTGCATCTGAGAGAGGTGTGGAAGAAAGAAGTTTCTTCAATTGTATTCCTTTTGTAAAGAGTTTTAATACAAGTTTTTAGGGTGGTTTCTTGTATCTCTTGTTCTGTGCTATTTATCATTCTAGTTGCTTATCTATCTGATTTATTTCCGCGTTTATTGCTTTCACAAGTGTAATCATTGTTGGTTGATCCCCAACAGTATTTTTGTGTCTTTTTAATCCTCAATTAAAACAAAGAAGAGTGCCAGATGAGGCTTGGATAGTTGTGAATGATTTTAGATGCATGTTCTTACAATTTCCTTCTTTCTCATACCTAAGGGTTGGCTTTTTCCAAGGTCATCCTTATATGTTTTTGATATTCCCCTTAGATAAATTGGTCTTAATGGAACTATGCAGACAAATGATCATCGTGCATAATAAATAGATGGAACTCAAGAAGCCCAGTTTCAAGTTCTCAGTTGAAATTAGTAGGTTTTTAGTGTTAACCACTGGAAAGACTAGAGCCATGGAAACTGAAATGCAACTCATAACCTTGAAGTAATTAAAAATAAGACCAATTTTGATTACAAGGGCATGAAGGATGTAATCAAGAGGAAAACCCAATTTCATGAACCTATGATTGAGGATGTTTGGGTAAATTTGAGAATAGCGAAAGATGTCAAGAAAATTGACTATAATAGGTTATCTCTTAACCAGATTGAATATATAGGACTTGTTGATATCCTTGAGAATTTGGTGGATGATGGAGATTTGATTAATGATAGATACAATACTAAAAATATTGCCAATGCCCCTCTTCCTCCAATCCAATGGTCATAACAAGAGCTGACTTCTTTGAGGAAAATATTTGAACTTATATTGGCAAACACCAATAATTGGTTAGCAAATAAAGGAATTACTTTGAAAGAATTCATCAGAGGTTCAGAAATTGAATTTCAAGAGGAAACAAGAAGAAAAGTAGAAAATAGGATGAAGAACAAAAGTGATGTCCCTTCTTCTTCCAAGCCACATAAGTCTAAGATCATATTTGTGATGAAGAAGTCGAAAGTTATGGAAAAAGAGTCAGAAATAGAAGATATAGGAGTTGAGAAACAAGGCACTAAAGAACCAGTGATGAAATAGATGGAGACTGATGATAGGCCTATAGATCAACTAAAGAAGGAAATTTTGTCTCTACAAGGGAATGTGCAACAAGAAACATGAATCTCTTATTCCCCACTTGACACACATGTTGCAACTCCTTCACCTATTTCTTCGATTAGGGTTCCCTCTTCTAGATCACCCTCTCCTTCCAAAATAATTTTTAATAACCCTCAAAACACTTTTGAATATATTCTTCATTCCTCAGGGTCAATTCCTAGTTTGTCATCCCCATATTTTGATATTGAAGATAGTTCTGCTTTTGATCACTTAGCAAAAAGTGTAGTTTTTACTGATACTCCACCTATTATTTCCACTACTTGTGCAAGTGCAACTCTGGTAATGTCAACAATAGAGATAGATCATAATGTAAGTACACCTGTGCTCCCACCATGGTTATCAGCTTATACACCCAAAAAGAAGAAGCAAGCCATCTCTCTAGATGACTTTGATTTCACTAAAATGGTGCCAATAAAAGCCAAGGCCCAAAGAAGCTAAGGATTCTTTCAAAAATTATTGGGGATAAGGGACACAAATTTTTGGAAATTGCAAGACGTCCATAGGATGAAACTATTGAAAATTTTGATGTAAGTGATTACTCTATCTCTAGAGTTGAATTAGGTAAGATAACTCATGAGAGTGCCAAGAGTGATTTGCAGTCAGCCATGGACATCTTGATTTAGAAATTTGATAGAGAGAAAGAAATGAAGGATCACTAAAAAGCAATGGTGGAATAATTAACTACAGTGGTAAGGAGAATTAATTTCACTCCAAAAATAGTAACTCCTGAGGCCATTTCCATAGGAGACCCCGTTATTCAGAAGGTAGAAAATACCTATCTCAAAGGAAAAGTGCTTGAAGATTACTTGGACAAGATGCATGTACAAGGAATTTTCTTACTTATAGAGTTATCTGAGAAGATAGATAAAATGAGAAAAATAAGAGTAAAACTTGATGATCTCATTAAGGTTATTTCTCAAGATATTGAAAGCATAAAAAAGTATCTTGACAAATGGATGGATATGAGGAAATTAAAAATAAGCACTCTAATAGCAATCAGTGTCATTACTGATAGAGACTATTAAATTGAACCTAAAGAGGCATTGACATATAGGAGTTGGGTGCTTAAAGAGTTGCTCAGTGACCTTAAATCTTCAAGGAAACTCAGTGAACAAAATGATGTTAGTATTTTTCATAAATTGGAGGAGCTACCTTGAAAACTTACATCACAAGATAACCAATTCCTTTTAGTGGAAGAAATAATTTGGGAATTTGAAGGTATGTTCCAAAAAAAATCTGAAGATAAGGTATTTTCAATAGCCTCTGTGGACAATATTCTGGATAATCAGTTAACTCTGGATAATCTAAAAACTAGGTTAACTAGTCATACAAAATTAGTTATAATAGTAAGAGATGCCATAGTCAGAGCTAAGATGATTTTCAAGAACACTGTTACTCCAGACAGTATCAGGATGCAAGTAGGTATCACTATGTATGATGCTCACATAAAGAAAGATGGGGATACAAATTGAAACTATTTTTCCCTTAGTTTAAATTCCACTTTTTTATGTACTTTTGTAACTGCTTTGGACATTTTTTACATGTACTTTTTTCATATGTAATTACATGTAAAAATATAGGAAGTCCTAAGTTAAAAAGGACTCTTATCTTTGACTTGATCAAAGCAATTAGGTCTTTTATAAAAATCCTCAAGGCCTCTCCCTATAAATAAAGAGGGATTATATTGTAAATATATCTTTGAGTTATTAGAAGTAAAACTCTACTAAAATTGAAAGGTATTTTGAGACTTTGAGCTCAGATTGTAAATTCAAGTTTTATCAAGTGAATAAGAAAGCAAGTGACCTTTCAAACTTTGTATTGGAATAGCTTGTGTTGTGTAAGAAATTGTTCTTATGTCCTTTTCCTAATACAATCTTATCTATTTGATTAAATAAGTAGAGTGAGTGAAAATAATTTGGAAGATGTTCTGAAGTTGATTATGGAGACTTTGTGCTACTATAATTGTCTTTAGTTTATGTTTTATTGTTTTAGAATGAAATATATTGGAAAGACTTTGAACTACTTATATATTTTGTGATTATATACCTTGTTGTAGTTTTTGGTGAAGACTTTGGGCTGCACTTCATTCTACTATGATATAAGTTATAAATGAGCAAGAGAAGTAATGATAGGCTTTGTATTCTCGTGGTTTTCTTATGAATTTAGTTAATATCAAAAAGGTTTTCCTTTACTTTGTAAACATCATTTCTAAAAAAAGAGAAATGGATGATATGATCTCACCCCTAAGTTAATTTTTCATTTAGATTAGTTTATGATAGTTTATAGGGAACCTCCCCTTGCTAAGAGGAGAGATTTATCTCATTACACTGTCGCTGATATAACCATTTTACCTTCAGTTAGCTAACGAAAAAATATTCACCCAACACAAGGAAACGCATGACAAAATCTATGGTGGACATTTCAGTGGCCTAGTATTGCTAAATGTATCCTTCGCCTTGGCTATTATTGGTCCACCCTTAATCAAGATTGTTGTGATATATAAAGAAGTGTGTCAAATGTTAATAATGCACTAAATTACATCATGCACTGGCCTATGGCCTTTGATTATCCAAAGACTATTGGCTCTTCTCTCAATGGGGTCTCGATCTCATTAGGGAAATCAATCCTCATTCTTCACAACACCAATATATCATTACTGCTACTAAATATTTCACCAAGTGGGTGGAATCCACTCCTCTTATCTTGACCAAAGTTGAAAAGATTATTGATTTCATCAATCACCATATCATATGTTGCTTTGATGTTCCCCATAATATCATCACTAATAATGGTAAATATTTTAAAAATAAGAAAGTCCAAGGAATTTGTGATGATTTTGGCATCAAGTTAATATTTTCCTCACCCTATTATCTCAAAGAAAATAGACAGGCAAAAGCCTCTAAAAAAATCCTCACCAAAATCCTAACCAAATTATTAAGTGCTTCAAGTCAGGATTGGCACCTACATATCCCTTTCACTTCATAGGCCTATTGTACTAGCATTCAAACCTCTACAGGTGCTACCCCTTTCTTTCTTATATTTGGGGTAGAGGTAGTATTTCCTCTCAAAGTCCATATTCCTTTTCTTTACATATCTTTGTATGAGATCCTTTTTGAGAGTGATTATTTTTAAGAACGTATCCCATGACTTGAGCTACTTGATGAACATCACCTCATAGTGTTTAATTATATTCATGGTTTTCAGGAAATGATCAAGTGTGCTTACAAAAAACACTTGAAAGAGTGAGAATTCAATATTGGAGATCTTGTCCTTAAGGAAAACCAACATGTAACTAATATGGACAAAAGAAAAAGGGGTAAATTTTCTTTCAATTGGATCAGACCCTACATCATAACCCATAAGTATGGATTAAGAGCTTATCATTTGTCTTCTCTCAAAGGCAAACTAGAACCTAAGCCTCTCAATGCTTCACATATTTATCCTTTCTTTTGTTAATGTAGGCTCACATACACCTTTGTGTTTAACTTAAGCTCATCCCTTGGTTTATGATATTTTCACTTTCCTTACACATTCACCCTATTACTCTTAGGAACAATTGATTACAACATAGGACCATGTGATTATCTATCATAATTATAACCTAATCTAAAGCATGGATACCATAGACCACGGCTCTACCAATGACATGGTTCTCATGGATACTTTTCATCTCTCATCAGATGGAATCTCGTGATCAGTTGTCTCTCAAACCACTTTCCCTCAGATATCATTAACCTTTTGTGTTAAAAGTATCGCCTCCATAATAGTATACATTTAAGCCTAAATAGACTTGTCCATGTCTAAAACTAGCATTCAAAATCAAATTGGGATACCAAAATATCTCTTGGTTCCATATCTCTATCATTTCAGATTACTCCCACGAAGGACAACTGCCTGACAACTAAAATAAAGATAAACTTCTCCCTTGAAGGACATCTATAAAAAATTCAACTTTAGACCACTCCCTTGAAGGATGGCTAAGTTAAGTTTGTCAAAAAAAAACATTTGAAGCTTCCTACATTGATCAGCTTCACCAACCTATAAAAATAATAAAAGCAAGAAATAACCCTCTATCAAAATCAAAGCAAGGAAGGCACAATCAGATTTTACATATGGCATTCGTGGTCTTCCTACATCGATCAGTCTACACATTATATTAAGACATGGACTTGTCTATTATAGTTCTTTGGTCACCTATAGAAGGGGAAAGCTAACCCATATCAGGTTACTATATCACCATTTTTCTGTTCAACCTATCACCTACTTTACCTTCGTACTCTCTCTAAAATCAAGGGACTATGAGTTTACTTGACATAAATTGATCAAGATACCTTCTTTGCCAACTAAATCATGCTCATGTGAAGCATTCAAAAGGCTTATTTTCATTAAGTTAAGCCAAATTTGGTTTTGTTAGGTCCCTACTAATGAACACATCTTGTCTTTTTCTTACCCTCTATTCATTAGTTCATGTGGACATATGTCTCATGATCCTTCTCTCTTTTCCACATTTACTATGTTATCTAAACCTACTTTATGTGATTTCATCATATCTCCATATCACATATCATATCAAAGATTAAAAACATCATTCTTATGAATGCAATAATCCAAATACATCATACCATTATGAACCATGTCCATCAACTACATCTTATCCATGTACAAAATATCAAAACCATAAAACATCAAAAATCCCATTGTCACATCATTATCATTAAAACAATAATCATTTATCATAACATAAACAACATAAACCACATCATATCAATAAACATCATAGACCATGTCATATTTATACTTCCCATAAACATAACAATAATTCAAAACATCAGCACATCACATCCCAAATGAACATCACCTATCACATATCCAAATCCTCTCCATGAACCACATCATCAAAAAAACCATAAGCAAAACCATTAATCACATGTCCATGAACATATCCATGCACTAACACATCATCCACAGTGTATAAACCTAAAATATTCATCATAAGATCAAACATCTCATCACAATCATCACATCATCATATAATATAACAAAACCATCCATAATCATCAACATCACATCATCATATAACATAATAAAATAATCCATGATCATCAACATCACATCACCACATAACATAATAAAATCATCCATGATCATCAACATCACATCCACCAATGCACAACATCACATGCCTAAAACTAAGAGTCTACATATCATCTCATAGAGTATGGGGCATGAGAAACCTATCATTTTATCATAAACATACATCATGAACATCCTAATGAACCATAAATCTCATAAGCATCATCCATAAATATCTCAAAACATCAAATAAGCATAACATACATAATAATCATAAAACCTCATCATCATCATATGCATTATAATAAAATTACTACGTGTCAATGAGTATACCTCATGTCCATCCAATAATAAATACATGTCACAATCTATAAATCTCTCTCTCTCATATATGCATCTCACATCATCAACATGAAGGCTGGTATAAAAATAAAAAACATATACATCATATAATCTCATATGTTAGGTCCTTAAGGCACCACCTGCACCTACACCTACAACTACATCTGTACCTACACCTACACTACCATTTGGTGGTGGTCCCCCTAATCTCCCCACCGTAGTGACCCACTATCTTAGAGTAGCTATAGATGGATCACCTACTAAGCTGGCATTCTACTCTCTCTACCTCATCTCCAATGGTAACTGAGCAAGCACTATTTCCAATACTTTTACCTCATAATATCTCAACTCCTCTATGGTGGCTAAGTACCACATCATAACAATCATATCAGGTCCTCCTGTCAGTGACCCTACTAGTGTTGTTGCCACTCCTACCCTATGCCTCAATGAATCTCTCTCTCGAGTCACTAACCCAAGATAGATCCTTGCTTGATCTCACTCTCTAATCAACATCATCATATGACCTTATAAAGTGATAATTTGGCCTTTTAAAGTGGCCATCTATCCCTATAATCTGGTGATCTAGGCTTGTGATACTAAAAGTTCTATCTGTGCCTATCTATCATGACCACCACCCTATATTAGTACCCCAATAGGATCCGCATCCATACGCTACTTCCCCTATCACCCTATCAAAAATTAGCTACTACATATCAAGCTTGGTACCACACTACATAACCATCTGCAACACTTAAATCATCTATCACAGCTCTCACTGGTAGCTCCTCATGATCCAAACCAACATCGTATGGCTATGGTTCTAGGAGCAAAATCTCTACATCCTCCCTCATGTATCTCAATAAATCTAGTGGGATCCCCTATACAAGGCCAAACTACCTCTAAACTTAGTTGAACAAGATAAGTTCTATCTCATCATACCATCTCCCATATATCTAGTGCCAGCTTTGTAGTGATAGTGTTTGGTAGCTATATCCTACCCACCTCAGCCAGCTCACATATGGCCTCCACACTATGTCACCCACCACCAAACCTTCCAAAGCATCCCTGAACCAATCTATATCTCTAGAACCACCCCTAGAACTTGTCAACACATAATATCCTCTCCATCTGGTAAATCCCACTAGAAAGCATCTCTCCCTAGGATCCCTCTGGTATAATGGTCTATAACTAAATCTTCCTGAGTGAAATCAAGTGTGCACCTCATCTACTTCATACAATAGCTCCATATGATAGTCTATCTCCTCACTCTCTATATGATAAATTGGCTCCCCTCGAATGGGTAGTTGTGCAATCCACTAAATATTCTCTAGGAGAATCATCTCCAATACCTCTAATTTAACTATACTATCAATTTCACAACAACACCTATCTCATTTCATGATCACTGACATGGTCAAATCCCTCATCCCATTACTCGATCATGCCCCCATCCACCCTCCATCATGTCAACCCTTGCTAAAATTTGAACACTCAATCAGTTCCACCTCAGTAAGCTCAAATGCAAAACACCAAAACATAAAATGCTAGAACACAAATCACCAATTGTCAAATGGTGAAAATGATTTTACATTTTTATTTTTTATTTTATAGCTTTTTAGGGTTTTTCTTGACCATCGATGGTTAGGGTGATGATCAATGATTGACCCTAGGGAAACTCCCTAACTAATGATAGTCAAGGCCCCCCACCCTTTTCACATTTTTTTAAAGCACCCCATCTAGGTGCTAAACTTTTGGGAGATCAATTAATCCTCACCTCAACCAAACATTTTACTCTCAAAGTTTACCCTTCTCTAACACCCCATTTGACCACATCTAACTTGATGTTGGCCATTTTTACCTAAACTATTCACATGTTTTACAATGACCTTACATTGGTTATTTTGACCTCACCAACCAACCTTGCCATGTTGAACTTTTGTAATTTTCACCACCTCATACATGACTTGACCATTTTTGTTTTTCAAGGGAGTAATTCCTACCCTAGATACCTATGACAAACACTAACCTTGCCTAATGGACTTGATAGGAATGACCCGATCATCTATGACCATTATTGTAGACCAGTTACCCCTATCATATGTTTCTCTAGAACTAACCTTATTTTTACCAACATTGGCAACTTTAGTCTTTGTGCGATCTTGGCTATCACACCTAGTCATATTTTATAAATGTGTTTGTGTATTAAATTACCAACCCTTTTATGTCACTCACCTCGTGATTCACCATTTATCATTTATCAAACTTTGACCCAATTTTGATTTTGCCTCATCAACTCCTGATTTGAGGGGGAACACCTCCTCCCATACTCAGGGCAATCAGACCATGACTAGCAATTCATTCATTTTTATTTTGTTGCTTGTTAAATCAAAGCCACATAATAAAAATAGGTAAAATGTAGACACTCAAAAACTACACATGATAGTTTTAGATGTCAAAGCACCTTGACCCTCATTTGACCTTGAGACTAGTTGACCACCTAGTTAACCAAACTCATTTGATAACTTAAACCTATCAAAATATTAACTCAACACCTTTAATTTAACCTTTTAAAACACCCCTTTATTGAGCAAATTATTTTAGACACTCGATCATCAATGGTCAGCCTAACCATCGACGGTCAGGTCATCAACTTATCTTAAATCCACTTCCAGCTATGTACAAGATAAGTATGGCATAATTTAGTAACTTCCCTTTTATGATGCTAACAAGATTTAAATCCTCATAAATGGTAACTTTATCCTCCTATATAATTATTAACTTTCTCCTATCTAATTATGAACTTCATCCTATAAAATATGAAGAGTAGGAGGTGAAAGGGATGATGTCCAAGCTATCAAATCTTCTTGTACATAGGTATCCAGCCTTCATTCAGAAAATCAAGTAACAATAGAGTTTTGAACCTCTGTCTGAGTTGCTCTTAAGGCCAAAGTACTATCACTCTAGCCAAATTGTTTTAGACTTCCACCATTAGCAATCTAACAACTTATAGGTAACTTTGTACTTGTTTCTTTATTTTATTTCATTTCTAACCCTCCTAACCTAATAAAATTTATCTCTTAGCTTCCCACCTCTAACCAAACCCATACTAAAACTCCTACTTGACCATTTTCTCAATCTGTAAACTCTTTCCAAAAAACCTAGAAACATATAGGCAACTACCGATGATTAGCTTAACCACCAATGATCACCTTAACCATCAATGGTCAGCGAGCCACCGACAATTAGCCTAACTATCGATAGTCACTTCAAATATTGATAGTTACTATGGAAAAAATAATAGTAGGCTATTTTCAATCCCTCTAACTCAACCAATCCCTAATTTCTATGTTCTTTCCTATTCATAGAGACTCCTCTAACTTTTTAAACTTGATCCCAACTATTTTAGCATGAGTATTGACCCACTTTTACTATTTTAGTCATTTTATTTGAAAAATAATTTTAATTTTTTCTTATAGCATGCATTTAATATCATGTTATTGAATGCAATTATTCTTTATTTTCATCTATATCAACTTAATTGTTATCAATAGTGGATTGACAATCTCCTAGCAAGCATACGCTTTTTGGATCTAGCTCACACTAGGTAGTCCACTCAAATATCTTGCTAACAACCCCTTTTTTAGTGTGTTTTTTTATCTACAGGTTATTCCTTCCAAGACAAAGAGGAGTTTCCATCATCATCTAGATCATGCGTGCACTTTTATCAAGTATTCATTTACACATCCCTTTTACTAGTTTCTTACTTGCTTCCAAATTAAGAAATGATTAGAAATTAAGAGAAATAGTCCATCTACTTTGGTTAATGCTACCTCATATAGACAAATTATTGGTAGTCTCAACTACCTTACACACACTAGGCCTAATATTTAATATTTATTGGGCATGGAACTTATATTTATTCAAGAAGCACATGAGATACACTATAAAGTAGACAAGCAGATTCTCTAATACATTTAGGGTACTCATAGTTTCAAGATTCACTATGGAGTAAACATCGACATCGACTTGATTGGTTATACAAATTCAGATTGGGATTGTAATATTTATTAATTATAAATCTAATTTAGGTTATATTTTCTCCTAAATTTCTAGTCCAATTAATTAGTCAGAGAAGAAACATAATATTATTTATTTATCTTCTATTGAGGTAGAATGCAGAGGAGTTGTTAATGCTACCACTGAGGCCATTTGGCTTCAAGGGATTGTCATTGAGTTTAACATCTATTTTTAATGACCAATAGTCATCTTCTGTGACAACCAAAGCACATTCCATATTTGCATGAATCCATTCCTCCATCAAAAGACCAAGCATATTGAGATTCACATGCATTTAATTTAAGAACTCATCCATGAGTAGTTCATTGATCTTTGTTACATCTAGACAATGGAACAAATTTATGATATATTAACCAAACCATTAAATAAAATCAATTATATTCATTTCCATGTTCTTCTTTGGGTTTTGGTAGTTATATCTTCTTGCTCTTATGGGGGATCATCTCTATGTATTTGGGTACCTCATCAAGATTTTATGACAGGACCCAATTATTATATGCACTTAAGCTATGCTTAAGGGGATGTTAGTGTAAAATTTTTCCCACTATGTGTTTTTACTTACATAGGCTAATTATATTTCTTAGGTTAATATAAGGTCATTAGGGGAAATATACTTTGACCCATTTTCTAATTATGAGTTAAATGTCTTTTTGGGTGACCTAATTCCTCACTATATAATGTACTTTCTTATGTAATTTTTGTCTAATGCTCCTTAATGTAAATTTTTGGTGTGAATACAAGCTTATTATTCTTGTGATTTTTTGCATTTGACCCTATCTAGTTTATCCTTAATTGTGGCCCACTTTGACAATTCATAGTGATTAATTTGGTCCTTGAATATTTCACAAACATAAACCCTAAGTGATTTGTATTGAATATGCATATAAAAATCAATTAAAGGAGATTTAGGAGGTGGAAGGGTTTGAGGAATATAATATTTATTTTCATTTGAAACCATAATATGGGACACCTTACCCCTTGGAAGAGTGATAACATGGACCTATGTAGAGGAATGGTAGTTATCATCCTCCTTAGGGTTAGGAAGAATAATAGGTTCATTTTTATCAAATTTAAATGTTTCAAAGACTAATATAATAATAATCAAGAAAATACATCCAAATTATATAATTCCAACATGATAGCAAAAGTTGTCACTAAATAATTTCTATAATTTCAAACCTTGAGTAGACAAAACCTCTGATAAATTTTAAAATTGAGTTATTTGGAACATGAAATGTGTGAATCAATGAAGAAGAAAATGGAAGTGTTATGAAGACAAAACCATTTTAACATAATGAGTTTAAAACCATAGGGTAAAGTTTCATATCTAAAAATCAATCACAACAAGCTAAAACCTTATGAGTTTGGAAAACCTATATCAAAATAGGTTTCCAAAGGAAGACATAGGGGTCAAGTTCACCAAATTTTTAACCCTAAATATTATTCAGTGAGGGATAAGGTTAAGAATATAGAAATAGTTATAACACAAGGGTAATAATCTAATCTATAATAGGCCATTTAATAGAAAACTCATATAAATAATATTATAAACTTGTAAAATTGAGATTGTTGAAAATAGTAAATTATAATGAATGAAAGGTATTTTATTAAATAATAAACAATGGTAGTTAGTTGGTTTTTTGTGTATAGGAATATTTTAAATGGAAACATATGTAAAGTATGTAGGATAATTATTTTGGATCAGTTGTTAGATTCTTGAAATTATACCTTTATGGATGTGGACACTACCATTGATCTAAACACACCATCGATAATAATGTCTAATTGTGTTTCAAGTTTCATATATATAATAATTATTGGATATGGATGTGACCAAATTTGATATTATGGGTTTTCTATCACATTTTTATTAATGTATTTCTATTTTAAATAAAAATTATTTTTTCACTGATTTAGCAAACCCTATATCTTCACCCTTTTTCACTTTTGGAATGAGTTTGTTAAAAAAATGGGTTAGTGGGTTCATGGTGTTGAATTGTCGTAAAGACACCTCTATCAGTGGCTTATACCTATATATAAAATACTCCAAGGAGGGCCTCAAACTTATGTAGTTATCTCATATGTGTCATAGAGTGTGTGTGCACAAGGGTGCAATATGCAATATATTATATGAAGATCCATGCAGTGATCTAGCTAGTAACTTGATAAATATCACTCATGACATATAAATTTAATGCTTAATAAATATAATATAACTGATTCTATGATTTTTATGAAAATATGTATGAAGAGGAAGGAATAGAGTGCTTATCTAGTTGATTGATTTAGATTTAGTAGGTATTTACTCGGTATTTTCTAGATGAGGAATGAGAAGGCTTAGAATTGTATTTATGACATAGAGTTTGAAAATATATCACAATATGATTAAATAAAATAATTATGATAACCCATGGATTTCAATCATTTTATAGTTTGGATGACTTTTGGCTACTAGACACTAGCTAAATATCTAGACACTACCATCGATAATAGTATTACTCTATGGTCAGTAGTGTCTAGAAGGCTATAAAATAAGTATGGACCTAAAATGAACATTGAATGATGATTACCAATTTTTAGGATTTATATGTAGTATGGGAGACCTAGGTCATCATAAGTATATGGATCTGACTAATAGATAATCATTTAGGCATAATGAGATGATGAATGTGAACCTTTTGACAACATGGAGGTTTAGAACTAAAGGGTATAGCCTTGATTGATATTTTCAATTATATAAGATTAAGATGTTATAAATATTCAGTTTTAGTATCTATAAGATGTTATAATAATAATAATAAATAGTTACAATATATTTAGGACTACATATTTATTTCCTTGGTATATAAGTATGCCATAAAAATGATAGGATACTACTTGTTGTCTCCAAATCTTACACCCTAGAAGAGGGTTGTTCATACCTCCTCCAGATTTGGGCAATGTTGGGACATTTTTAGGCCTATGGGTGTGCCTATAAGTGGAAATGAACCTATAATTTGGAAGGGATAGCTCCATGTATTAGCTTTTTTTCAATAAAATCGTTGAATCAGTTTGTATGAGTGAAAAGAGTCAAAAGTTTGCATAAATAAAAAGCCTAGTCTAAGATGGTGATACACCAAGAATTAGTATCCACATGTATGACTTATACTTATGCACAATACAACAAAATATAGTCTATAACTTAAGCTCTAGAAGATTCCAACATAATTATTTCAATGTAGAGACAAAATGAATGAGATCACATAAGGAAAATAAATGGAAAAGACAACTTGTATAGTCCAGAAAAAAGGTTACACATGTGCAAAATCTCATACATCTATAATGTACTCTTCATGACCTATTGGATCAAGTCTTTTCTAAAAAACATGAAGGAAAATGAATAGAGGGATAAAACATCACTTGTTCTCACTTTGTGTCTCTTGCATGCCCAGGGAAATGTCTAGAACTTAGAAATAAAATAGACTTATGCTTCTTTTCTCAAAGGCAAGAAAATGGCAAAACATTCCAACAGGGCTTCACCATACTATTTGTGGATGATAAAAAAGAGCCAAAGGGTCTTATTTATATCAAAAGAGGGAGAGAAGAGAGAACTCTTGGGCACCAAAATAGAAGCCTCAAAAATGGTTTGATGTCACCATCTTAGTGAAACTAATTCTAGTTGTTTGCTCATTCAGTCAGAGTTTGTCCTTCTATTTGATTCACCCTCTTGAAATGACCAGGATCATTGAAAAATCAATGGTGAGATGACCCTCCACAAGAAATGGCTCATATCACTACAAAATCAATGGATTCTTCCTGAGAGCTCCCAGATTTTGTACTACAAACCCATTCATGTTTTCCAAGTGACTTTACTTCTACTTGCTTCTTTGAGTTCTTTGATTGATTTTACTTGTAAAATTCATAATTAAAGCTCTTTTGAAAACCTACAAAGCATTGTCTCTTCTTTTTATGGCTTCTCAATTGATTTTACTTGTAAAAGTTATAAGCAAAGCTCTTTGGGAAACCTAATTTTCATTATCCTTGCTTAAGTCCCTATCAAGTTCTCTGAATGGCTTTAGTTCCTAATTGAAGACTTTAGGCATGAAATTTGATGTCTTGTGACACATCATATTTGAATCTCAATAGCTATTTGGCCACCCTAAATTTGATGTCCTGAGGCACATCATGATTTTGAATCCTAATGGCTAGTTGGATGCATTAAACTTGATGTCCTGTGGCACGTCATGGGGATCCATCAAGTTTATGCTTTGGGCAATTTCCCTGAAGTAATTTCATTGGACAATTTGTCTGAAGGAATTATTTTAGGGATTTTCCCCAAAAGGCAATGGTTAGTTCCTTTGAGAACTTTTCTCGAAGGATACTTGGGAAAGTGTCCTTCAGAGAAGTTCTGAAGGACACTTGGGGAAGGCATAAAGTGCCCTTTAGAAAAGTCTGAAGGGTCATTCGGGAAGAAAAGTGCCCTTTGAAATTTTTTAAAAGGGTCACTTGGATAACAAAGTGCCCTTCAAAAAATTCTGAAGGGACATTTGGGATAAAAAAATATCCCTTAAAAACTTTTTTGAAGGGTCACTTGGATAACAAAGTGCCCTTCAAAAAAGTCTAAAGGGACACTTAGGCCAAAAAGTGCCCTTCAAAACTTTTCCAAATGGTCACTTGGAATAAAAGTGCCCTTCATAAAAGTTTGAAGGGATACTTGGGCTAAAAAGTGCCCTTCATAATTTTTTTGAAGGGTCACTTGGGAAGAAAAGTGCCCTTAAAAAAAGTCCAAAGGGACACTTGGGCAAACAAAGTACCCTTTGAAAAATTCCAAAGGGACACTTGACGGGGGAACATTATCAAGACCATTTCAGGTTTTTTGATTGCTTTTGCTTGTAAAAGTCATAAGACTTGCTCCTTAGAAAACCTAAAATCATGCATCGTTGGAAACTCATAAATCATTATAAGGAGTAATTTGGGTTCGTAAACCCAGATTACTTCTACTCATGAAATTTTAATAGGTTGAGTCATTCAGAGAACCCAAATTGGTCATGATAATGTAACTCAAGTTTATGAGGGGCCAAGACTTGACCTATGGAGAACCTAACATGCACTACAATGGAGTCAAAACACCTTAGCTTCCTTGACTTGAAAATTTGGACCTCTAAAATGCCTTGTTCTTGAAACTATTGTTTAGCTCTCCATGAAAATGGTTGAACAAATTATACTGAGGTGAAATTTGGTCAACATTCTTGGTGATTCTGAGAGGAGGCATGCATGCTATGTCAGAGAACAGTCACCTAAATCCTTTCATTAGTTATGGAGTCATGCATATAGGCACTTCAAAGAGAACTGAACAAGATTTGGTTCAAAAACACACTAGCTAGGTTGATTACACACACAAGGTAGAGATGCACACCAAACAAAGGGAAGGAAAACTCACCTATGCTACAAATCACTTAGGGAAAACAAACACAACAAAATAAACACACCAAAACAAAGTATATACAAGACATGGCCAGCAAGGGTCAAAATCAAGGCTCTTCTCCATCCATTTTGGACAATTGAAAGGAGTTTCTTTACTTGCACTTGTTGATGATGTAAGGACCACTCCACAAGGTACAAAAATTTGTATGTTTGTCTGGTTTTACTCTATCTTCATCCCATTTCAATACCAAGTCATCTTCTTTGAACACTTTTACCCTTACCTTTTTGTCAAAATATTTCTTCATAATAACTTGATGGTGTTCCAAATCTTTGTGTGCATCATCTCTTACCTTTTAAAACTACATTAATTCTATCAATATGACCCCCATGGGAGTGTTTTAAATTAATTCCAATTGTTGTGCAAGTTCCAAGGTAAGGAGCTCTTATGATATGAACAACTTAGCTTCTCTCCCATAGACAAGTACAAAGGGAGAATTACAAATTGACTTCTTGGGAGTGATTATGTTTGCCCATAAGGTTGTCTTTAGCTTGTTATGCCATGATCTTTGATTGGTTTCTAATGTCCTCTTGATGATCTTGATGAGGTTCTTATTGGTAGACTCAGCTAGTCCATTACCTTGAGGGTAGTAGTTAGATGAGGTACTCAAATGAACTCCACTCTTTGTTGCCCAATCAAAAGTTTTATCACTTATGAAATCAAGTGAATTATCTGAGATGATGACATGAGAAGCCCCAAACCTTGTTATAATGTTGTCGAAGAACTTCAAGATGGAATTTTCATTTGCTTCCTTCAAAGAAATAGTCTCTACCCATCTTGTAAAGTAGTCTATAGTAGTCAATATCCATTTGTGTCCACCAATTGATGGAGGGTTGATCATGCCAATGAAGTCAAAGCCCCATTGCATGAAAGGATGGTACACCTAGATAGGATTCAATGGAATGGAAATAAGATTTTGTTTTCCAACAAAGAAATCACATTGAGGACAAACCTTAACCCAATGATAACAATCTTTAAAAAGACTAGGCCAATAGTAACCAACACTCATTATTTTTATATCTATTATTCTAGGAGAGAAGTGACCACCATCCACACCATTATGGAACTTTTCTAGTAGCATATCAAATTGGTCATTATTAATGCATCTTAGTAACACATTGCTCACATCATTATTAAAGATAATTGCATCCAAAAGAAAATAAGGAATATCATGTATTCTAAAATACCTTATTTGATATTTGTTCAAGCCATTGGGACACTCACCATTTTGAAGAAAAATAATGATGTCTTGTGTGCAACCTTGATTCTGCATTTGATCAATTGGCTAGTCTTGAACTTGATTCACCAAGGGTTACTTTTTTGGATCTTGAAATTAATATGTTAAGTGCTCACATAAACCTCTTCCTCTTATTAGGCTAGTTACCTTGATGTCAATGTCATATTCCATCACCTTCATGATCTATCCAACTCTCTTCTCATTGAGATCCCTGCTTAGGAGAAACTCCTTAGTGCTAGGATGGGAGACCATGACATGGATCTTGTTGTTGGAAACCATATGCCTAAAATTTTTCAAGCCTCTAATGATGTTTAAAGCTTGATTCTCAACAAAAGAATATCTCACTTTGTAATCTTCTAAGCCTTGGCTGAAGAAAGCAATTCGCTGCTTAACATCCTCTTCATTATTTTGCATAAGCATGGTTGAGATTGTGTCCAAGTTAGAAAAATTATAAAGAATGAAATACTTAGCAAAATTTAGATTTAAGAGAGTGGGAAAAGCTACAATTTCTTGCTTGATTTCCTCAAATCTACCTTTACCTTCCTTTGTCCAAGTAAAAACTTGGTTCTTTTTTAGCATGGTTGTGATAGGCTTTACCACAGTTGCAAAGTTTGGGATAAACCTCCTTTAAAAGTTTATCTTTTCTAAGAAAGTTTGCAGCCCTTTCTTGTGTTGAGGCAAAAACAAGCCTAGAATAGCTTCAATCCTTTCAGGGTTAATAGATAAGCCTTCTTTTGAAACAATATGACCCAAAATCTTACCTTCATGGACAATGAACATGCACTTCTTTGGATTGAGGGATATGTCGTACTCTCTACACTTCTCAAACACTTGCCTTAGATGTCCCATATAATCATAAACATATTTTGAAAAAAATTGTTATATCATCAAGGTAAACAAACAAAAACTTATTGATCAAACTTTTAAAATCCATGTCCATCACTCTTTGAAATATAAGTCCAACATTGGATAAACCAAATGGCATCTTCTTGTAGGCAAAGGTCCCCCACTTGGTGGTGAAGGCTATGTTGAATTGATCCCCCTAATTTACCAATATTTAATTATAACCTGAATAACTATAAAGAATTAAGAAATGTTGAGAACCTAAAACAACTTGTAGAATTTCTGCCATGGAAGGGAGTGGGTAATGATCCTTGAGAGACACTTTGTTTAGATCACAAAAATCCACACAAAGTCTGATTTATCCATTCTTCTTTTGAACCAGCACAAGGTTGGCTACCCAAGTTGAGTGTTTGATAGGAAAGATAATCCTAGACTCAATCAATTTGGTTGGCTCTTTCTTCATAAGTTCTTCTACCTTGGGGTTGATAGGCCTTTGCTTTTGCCTTACCGGTTTAGCTCCATGCTCCAATTCAATGGTGTGATGAGATAGACTTGGGTCAAACCCTTTTAGGTCCTTATATTCCTAGGCAAAGATGTCATGAAACTCTTTTCATAATGCAATAAAAGCTTGCCTTTCCAGCTAAGAACAAGCCTTGCCAATCTTTAAAATTTTATCCTTGAAAATCAAAACTCTCTCATAGTTCTCTTCTTTTGTTGACATGCTCAATTTTTGTTTTTATTTTGATCATTCTCATTGAAGACACTCTTTAAGATAATTAGCCTCTTGGGTATTTTATTTGTCTTTAAATGTATAATTTACTCTTCATAATGATCATGCAACTTCTTTTGGTTTTTTGAAGAGAAGCTTGCCTCATTTTGCAAGAAGTGTGCAATGTGTTCATCACTTTCAAACACTTGCCATGACACTTCATTATCCATAATGTAAGGTCTCAAAATGATCTTGATATGAGATTAATCTTTCTCTTGTTCAACATCAATAGCTGAGTCAAAATGTGCTCTTATTGTAGCCAATCTATCAGTGTGCTTGTTCAAGTCTCTTGGTATGGGTTGGATGTTGAAGGCATCAAAATCCTCAAGTAGTTCCCATACCCTGTGATTGTAGGACTTGAGCAAGTGATTCTTGGCTATAGCTTGACTTCTTAATTGATGAAAGACCAACTCATTATCTCCATAGAATTTCAAAAGTTTGATTCCTCTCTTCTTTGCCCATTGGAGACCATGAACTTAGCCTTCATATTCTACCACATTACAAGTGCAACTGAAGTGAAACCTATAAGAAGAGTAGTTATGATTATTTTATGGGGAGACCAACATGACATCAGCTCCTGCACCTACTTTTCTCTTTGATCCATCAAATAACATTTTCCACATGCCATCAAGCTCATAATCTTCATTGGTGAGTGAAGGAATTAGGACGTTTCCCTCATGCATGCAATAAACTCTCAATTCAGTTTCCTCAATGAAAGTGTAAGGATCAAGGCCATGTGTTTTAGTATTATACTTGTTAAGATAGAGGTTAGAAATACCTTCAAGAGGAGAATATGTTTCACTATTCAGGACTACCTCTTCTTCCTTGCTGATTAAATAGTTTTGATTTTTCATTGTCTCCAAGTATAGCTCAATGTGGAACCTTGCTAAGGGCTGAGTCCTTATGGTTACCTTGGTTCCATACCTTGTTTTGAAATCTATAAAGGACCAATCAGTAGAAAGGTATCCTATCTTGGCCGTAAAGTCCCTATAAAGGCATACAACAAAGTGTCCTAGAAGGTCTACCACCACAATATCTTGCATGATAGAGAAGCTTGGGCAGCCATGTAAAAATACTTTTAGACCTTTGACCAGTCCTACAATCTTGGTTGGAGTTCCATCCAGTTGCAACATGCCTTTACTATGTGGCTCATAGTTCAAACCCAGCTTATCAACCACTACTTTAGGCATAAAAGTATTACTTGATCCACTATCCACAATATAATTGTGGACCAACTTATCTCCTATAATGAGTGTGAGGTAGAAGGGTGGAGGCTTTTTAGCTTTAGTGGAAGGCTCTAAAAGATGATTTGGATAATTTATGAGAGACACACTATGATGCCTTGAAGATTGAGGAGCCACCTACATGCTTTTTAACTTCTCTTGCAAAAGCTTCTTTTGACCAGGTATATGTAGAACCTCCCAAAGCGATATGCTTGTCTTAGTGATCTTTAATGAGTCTACAATATTTAGAGATGGAGTATTCACTTTATCTTGCATTTTTGATGGTAATAAAGGAGGTTTTTCCTATTGTGTTTCAATCTTGGCATCTACATTTACATTCTAATTTTGTTGAGGAACATGGCTTGTAGAAGGTGAAAAACTTTGATTGGCATTTCATGGCCTTAGAGAGGCATCACTTGGAACTATTCATGGCTCCTAACCTTCTCCCAAGGCTCCCTTCCTAGACCTTGTATTAGCTACAATTGAAATGCCTTGAGTCAACACAAAATCATCCTTCTTTTGAAAGTTCATCATCCCCATGCTTGGGATGCTGCATTCTCCATGATTATCCCTTTAGATGGGACATGCTTATTCTACTATCATGTAAGGAGTAGCTTCTTCTTATGTTGTCAAAGCATAGCTGGTTCCTCCATCATCATGTGGAAACTAACCTTGAGGCTGCCCCCATTAGTCTACATGATCTTCTCCTTGCACAAGATTTGCATGAACTAGAACAACAACCTTTATGGGAGGAGTAGAATTTGGATTATATGCCTATAGTAACCTTGTTGATTTTATCCTCTCCCTTGATAATTGTATTGGGATGGAGCTCTATATCCTTGTTGAGGATAGTATTATGCATTAGGAGGAACACTTACCTAATATTGATCTTACTTGAGTTGAGCTCTCAATGATCTGATTTCTTCATCCTTGTCCACAATGTTATCCACCTTCTTGGGAAAGGCTCTTGGCTTCACATTGGCATTGGGAACCTAAGACATGCTTGGAGATTCAACTGAATTATGGGACAACAAAGGCATGGAAACTCTTGGAGGGAGTCTTCCAGCCTAAATCAAGTTATTCTTAGCCTCAATTACTAGCTTATATGCACCTAAAAGAGTGAATCCTTCCATTGAATACAACATAACATCAACATCAGTACCAATCCCTTTGAGGTATGTTGGGAACACAAAGCTAGGAGGAGGACTCATGATTGGTAGCATCCTATACCATGTTCTTTGAAATCTCTCATTGAAATTTCTTATGGATTCATTTGGACCTCTTTTTATTACATTCAGATGATGTATTAGGGAAGCATAATCACTCTTATTTTTGAATCTTATCACCAATAGGTCTCCAAAACCATCCCAAATTGTAATGCAAAGCCCTTCTAATGTTTTATACCAGTCAAGTGCTTTGCCTTTTAAAGACAGCAAATAACCTGATGGCTATGTTGGCCCTTGTAACATTATGGAAATTGTAAAAAATTAGAGATGTCACTAATATGTTCAGATAGGGTAATATAACCCTCTCCATTGAAACTAGGAAGATTTTTGGTGGCATTTGGAGGGATGGGGTCATATGTAGGAAGCTCTATTGGGTTTTGGGTATTAAAAGTAAGGAAAGCTTGATGTATATCTATCTCTCCCCTTTCCCCCATTTCTCTTCTTCCTATATGATCCTCTATTTCTTCTTCTTCTTTAACTTCCTTCTCTCCTTGAACTTCTTTAACCTCTTATGCTTCTTCCCAAAAACATCATTGCTAAGGATTTAATAGGGCTAGGAGTGGTTCAGGGCATTGTTCTTCAGGAAAAGCTTCATCTAAAGGGGCTTGGTCAGAAAATCTTAAGGATCTTGTGAGGACCATGTATGATAATGTATAAAACTTGGCCTAGACCTAGAGATTCACACCCTTTTGGAGTCACCAAATGTTGGGTTAGAGGTATTTCTACTACTGAGGCCTGTCAAGACTAGCATTCACCTTGACTTTGTAATATTTCAGGTCCCACCAATAGTATTAGAACTATTGTCTCCTAAATCTTGCACCCTACAAGAGGGTTATTGAGGCCTCCTCTAGATTTGGGTAATGTTAGTATATTTCTAGGCCTATGGGTGTGCCTATAAGTGGAAATGAACCTCTAGGTTGAAAGGGCTAGCTCCATGTATTAGCTTTTATGCAATAAGACTGTTGAAGCAGTTTGTATGAGTGAAAAGAGTTAAAAGTTTGCATAAATGAAAATCCTAGTCTAAGATGGTGATACACCAAGTATTAGTATCCACATGTATGCCTTATACTTATGCACAATACAATAGAATATAGTTTATAACAAAATCTCTAGAAGATTCTAACAAAATTATTTCAATGTAGAGACAAAATGAATGAGATCACACAAGGTAAATAACTGGAAAAGACAACCTATATAGTCCAAAAAAAGGTTACATGTGTGCAAAATCTCATACATCTATAATGCACTCTCTATGGCCTGTTGGATCAAATCTTTGATAAAAAACATGAAGGATAGAGAAAAAAAGGATAAAACATCACTTGTTATCACTCTGTGTCTCTTACATGCCTAGGCAAATGTCTAGAACTTAGAAATAAAACAAACTTATGTTTCTTTTCTCAAAGACAAGAAAATGGCAAAACATCTAGCAGGGCTTCACCGTACTATCTATGGATGATAAAATAAGATCCCAAGGGTCTTATTTATAGAAAAAGAGGGAGAGAAGAGATAAATCTTGGGCACTAAAATAGAATCCTCCAAAATGGTTTACAGTCACCATCTTAGTGAAACTGATTCCAGTTGTTCTCTCATTCAGTTGGAGTTTGTCCTCTTTGATTCACCCTCTTAAAATGATCAGGATCACTACAAAATCAATGGTGAGATGACCCTCCAAAATAAATGGCTTGAATCACTACAAAATCAATGGATTCTTCCTAATAGCTCCCATGTTTTGCACTACAGACCCATTCAGGTTTTCCAAGCGACTTTACTTTTACTTGATTCTTTAGGTCCTTTGATTGCTTCTACTTATAAAATTCATAAGCAAATCTCTTTTAAAAACTTTTAAATCACTATCTCTTCCTTTATGGGTTTCTTGACTACTTTTACTTGTAAAATCTATAAGCAAATCTCTTTGGGAAACTTGATTTGTACTATCCTTGCTTAAGACCCTGTCAGGTTCTTTGAATGGCTTTACTTCCTACTTGAAGACTTTAGGCATGAAATTTGATGTCCTATGGCACGCCATCTTTGAATCTCAATAGATAGTTGGCAATCCTAAATTTGGCATCTTATGGCACATCATGCATTTGAATCCCAACAATTAGTTGGCTGTATTAAACTTGACGTCCTACAACACATCATGGGGATCCATCGGGTTTATGCTTCAATTGATTTTTCCAAAGTAATTCCTTTGGACAATTTGTCCTAAGGAATTATTTTAGGGATTTTTCCTGAAAGGTAATGGTTAGTTCCTTCAAGAAATTTCCTTAAAGGACACTTGGGAAAGTGTCCTTCGAAAAAGTTTTGAAGGACACTTGGGGAAGGCATAAAGTGTCCTTCAAAAAAATTTGAAGGGTCACTCGGGAAGAAAAATGCCCTTCAAAACTTTTCTAAAGGGTCACTTGGATAATAAAGTGCCCTTCAAAAAAAGTCTGAAGGGACATTTGGGCTACAAAAGTGCCCTTCAAAAAATTCTGAAGGGACACTTGGGCTCAAAAAGTACCCTTCAAAGCTTTTTTGAAGGTCACTTGGATAACAAAGTTCCCTTCAAAAAAGTATGAAGGGACACTTGGGCTAAAAAGTTCCCTTCAAAACTTTTTCGAAGGCTCACTTGGAAGAAAAGTGCCCTTTGGAAAAGTCTAAAGGGATACTTGGGCTAAAAAGTGCCCTTCGAAACTTTTTTGAAGGGTCACTTGGGAAGACAAGTGCCCTTCAAAAAAGTTCGAAGGGACAGTTGGGCAAAAAAAGTGCCCTTAAAAAAATTCCAAAGGGACACTTGGGGGGCAAAATTATCAAGACCATTTTAGG
Organism: Torreya grandis; assembly: GCA_037957365.1. Classification (NCBI taxonomy): domain Eukaryota; kingdom Viridiplantae; phylum Streptophyta; class Pinopsida; order Cupressales; family Taxaceae; genus Torreya; species Torreya grandis. The sequence goes on along the minus strand of JARHVA010000038.1, from coordinate 6,114,487 downwards.
TTTTTTGATTTCTTTTGCTTGTAAAAGTCATAAGACTTGCTCCTTGAAAAACCAGAAGTCATACATCATTGGAAACCCACAAAGCATTGGAAGGAGTAATTTGGGTTCATAAACCTGGATTACTTATACTCATGAAATTTTAACAATTTGAGTCATTCAGAGAACCTGACATGGTCTTGATAATGTAACTTAAGTTTACGAGGGGCCAATACTTGACTTGTGGAGAACCTGACATACACTACAATGCAGCCAAAACACCTTAACCTCCTTGACTTGCAATTTTGGACCTCTAAAATGACCTGTTCTTGTAATTGTTGTTCGGATCTCCATGAAAATGGTTGAACAAATTGTACTGAGGTGAAATTTGGTCAAAATTACTCTCTCAATTCAAACATACACATTATTTTTTGGTTAAATTCAAAATAAAAAATGTAAAATTTACACTACACTAGTTGAAGTAGGGATAAAATTATCAAAAAGTGGTGATTCATAAAATATAGATGGCATGTTGTTTAGACAGTTAGTGGGGAGTCATATCTAATTAATTATAACTAGCCCTACCATTTTTTGTGAAGTTAGTCTAGTTTCAATGTTAATGTCATCTCCTTAAATTATTCATTAAGAAGCAAGAAATTATTTATATATATATATATATATATATATATATATATGAGAAAGGAACTATAAATTTTTGGGTAGACTATGTGGCATGTGGAGCTATGTCTATAATAGAGTTCACATATTCTGATTGGGATGGATATGTAGATTATTTTTAATGGACTATCAATTTTGTGTTTAAGATTTCATTAGGTGCTATCTCATAGTGTAAAAAAAAATTGAACTATCATCAATATAGGTGGAGTATAAATTAGCATGTGTAGTGTTTCATAAAATAGTGTGGTTGAGGTGAATATTTAGTGATTTATATTTTTTACAAAATCAACCTTCAATATTGTATTATGAAAATAAAGTATAATTCAATTGGTAAATAATTCTATCTATCATGTAAGAATAAAACATGTGGAGATTCATCAAAAATATATTAGAGAATTGATTTAAAATGATGTAATTCAATTTGTATACTGCAACATTGAAGATCAAGTTGAAAATATTTTTACCAAAACATTTGTAAAGTTTAGAGATAAATTGAGGGCCAATAAAGTTATGTAAATGGGTACCTAATCAGTCACAAGACCCATAGAGACATGAAATATTTATATGTTAAGTCCTGTGATCACAAGGGCATATTTAAAGTACATAGGTCATAGAAGAATTTTTTTGAAGGGGAGTTAGAAAATAAATTTATTTTTTGTTGACAGTCAAACACAAAATAAACAAAAATTGAGAGACTTTAAAATTCAACATAGACAAAAATAATTGGCATAGATCATGAATGGTGAAACAATGAATATAAAAATGAGTGATTTTATGTTCAAATCCTCATCTATAAATATTAATCCAAACATAGCACAAATCATTCCATTCTCGATTAAGTGTTTTATATGATATTCATAGATATCAAATTTTTTGGATGGGGTTGGGAAGGAATTTTTTAGTTGACTCTATACTATTAGAATTAGCTGCCATAACTTGCTCACTGAATCAATGTGTGAGAGTGACATTGTAGAGGAATACTGAGGCACAAAGTGGGAGAATGAATAAAGCTGAGTATTATTGTCAACTTTTCCCACTGCAACTAAGGCATTATCCTCCAATTTTTTGATTGATACAGAATTAGGTGTCAACTCAAATTTTATACCAGTATCAAAGTGAGTGATTTGGTAGATAGAAAGAAGGTTAGTTGATAACTCTGGCACATAGAGGACATCTTCAAATACACCACTATCAACATCAACTATACCTTTTCCTATAACATCTACCTTAGAATCATCACCTATGAGAATTTGAGGCAAAGAACTTGGTTCTAATCTAGAAAATTATTCTTAATCAGAACTGATATGGTGTGAAGCACCTAAGTCAATGACCCATGACTTGGGCGAATTTGCCAATGTAACTAGTGTTGTAGCTTTCCCTTTCCCTAAATTTGAAGGAGTGGAAGAATCTTTTGAAGAGGATTGATTGATGTTATTCTTTTTGAGTAGACCCTTAAGTTCATCAATCTCTTTCTTCCAACAATCTTGTTCACTATGAAACCCCTTTTTGCAATAAAGGCAAGGAGTGCCAGTCCTTTTTTGTGAATCCCCTTTCTTATTAGTGGATTTATAATCTTCTTGTGAGGAAGATTGTTGCCCATTATTCTTATCGTTTTGTGACTTATTTTGATTATTCTGAATCTTTTTACTTAAACGTGTATTTGATGTTGATGTTAAAAATTATTTATGTTGAGGTTGACTTGCAACTAGAGCTTGAGATTTGGATGACCTGATTAGACCCATAGCTATTAACTTTTCTTCTTCAACTATTAGAATCTCAGAGAATATTCAAGACCTAATTTATAAGATGTGCCCAATGTGAGCCGATGAGTCTAAAAGCTAGAGACAAATGATGAATATTCAAGACCTAATTTATGTAAGGCACTAAAAATCAATTGAATGTCCTTTTTATCAATTTTACATTCTAAAAGTTGTGCTCTAAGATCTATGACTTTAGTGATGTAGTCTTGTATTGTAGCATAATTTTTAGGATCCAAATTAATGAGATCATTGTTAATTTGGTAACCACGAACCTCATCTATTTTGCCAAATAATGATGCTAATTTATCCCAAGCCTCTTTTGGAGTTGTACATTTGTCAAGATGGAAATTTAAATCTAAAGACATGTAAGACCGAATGCATCCAATTACTTTAGTAATTTCAAACAGAAAGTGTTGTATCTCTTTTGCATCAGTAGGTGGAGTAAGAAGAGTTGTTATGTAAGGCGTATATTATAACATAATTAATGTATTTAAAGCATTCTATTTCCATGTATTATAGTTTTATGTTGTTACTAATGGGAACTTAGGATTCCCCATGATGCAATTAGAAATAAACTATCACAAAGTATAAATCAATGTACTGAACACACTACAAAACCCCCTTGAATTACCTAGTTTTATCCCACCTAGAAGTTATTTTTGGCACTTTATAATTAAGTGCAATTACAAGGTTGGATTATAATTTTTACAATTTACAAAAAGCTCATTTAGGCCCTCTAGTCTAAAATTACAAAAAATATGCACTTTATTACAAAAATTTCTACACCAATGTGTTTTTCTCAAAAAAATATTAACTTTAAAAAAAATGGGACCTCAATTCGAGATCAGATGTGAAAGTTATGAGCCTCTAAAGTTGAAAAAATGAGGGCAAGCAATAGCTCTATATAAAAATCTAAATTATAGAAAAAAATTGGAAAAAATAAAAGTACAGAAGTGAAGAGCACAAAATTTTAATCTATTTAAAAAAAAATGCGCTAAAAATTACATCCCGATGTTCAAATGGTGGGCTCCTGAAGTTGCCCTTTCAAATCTACCTATTGATCCATGAGGCCTACCAAAAAAAATAAATTGGGTCTACAGAGTCCATATGGTCCATATGGCTATACCTGGGAGCAAAAAAAATTTGTCTTCCAGGTGCGTGTCCAAATTGGACAAATTTTATATGGATCTATAGGTTTTGACATCTTTCAAATGCAATCGTGAGGTCCATTTTGCTAAAAAAAATGCTTCAATTTTTAGGTACCCACAAGATTTGGGTGTGGTTCTTTTGGATCAAATCCTTACCAATTTTTCCTCCTGTGCTGATCCGAGTAACAATTCAAGTGATAATTCAGGCGACGGTTATACCCCAATTGATGATGGAACTTCTAAGAGCCATAACTTTTGCACCATAGCTCTGATTGACTCCCCATTTGAACCATTGGAAATATAAGAATGAGGAGAACATGATGAGATGACACCAAACTTTGTTTGGTGGGTTTTGACCCTCTAAAACCTAATGGAAACACCCTAAATTTCAATTTTAGTAGTGTAGTCTAAAAATAGTAAGTTTCTAAAAATAGTAATTCCTTGAATTTTGTATTGTTTTAAATCATGGAAGTCAAACCACTTAATATCCATCGATATTGGTGAATTTCCATATCCTCCTCCTACCTTCAAAATGTTTATAAATGAATATGTAACGTGAAATGAAAATCAGACATCATTTCCCACAGATAAGCATATGGTTGTATTTGCAATCTTGAGTAATCAAACATCTCTTCTCAGAGAAATCATTGTTACTATGTTATTTTCATGTTCTTAAGATATTTATCAATCAAAACTTCTAAGTTTTGGATCATGTACCCAATTTAGACAAAATCGTAGATGATTTTGACTATCTTGGGCACTCTGAACTCAATGGTGAACTCAAAAATTCTCCACAAAGCTCCAATTTGTATCTATATACAAAATAAAAAAACTGATCTTATATCTAGATATTTTTCTCTTGAATATTTAACAATCTATAGATTTAAGATAGCTTTGGTACCATGCTATAATTAGCTACAGGATCTAATGAATCTAATAGAAAGCATAAATAAGAGATAAAATAAGAATAAGAATAAAAAATAACTGTATATCTGAGATAATAATAGAAATGAATAAATAACTCAAATATGATGAATTACTCTGATAATTTAATATTAATCTGATATAGAATACATAAATAGGCATTGCTTATATAGAGTAAAGCGTGCATGATAAAGATCAGAAAACTCACATAACACGTGTAGTTCAACTGATATCTATTTACATGAATAGTGGAGTGCAACTCCACACTAACAAGATAGGTGTCCAACTTGTGTAAATTATCAACACAAGTTGACTATTATTTAAACAATCTTATCTTACCTTACCTTGAATAGTGGAGTGAAACTCCACTATAACAAGATAAGTGTCTAAGTTAACTACTAGCTAAGCAAGCTTATTTTATCTAGTGCAAACTATTAATAAACATAATAAACTAATTAAAACAAGTAATTAGTGCACCAAAATAATAAATAATAAATACAAGTAAATGCAATAAATCAAATAAATGCACCAACATATACCCTAGTGATTTATATACCTCTAGACCTATTGAGGTTTTCCCACCACTTCCACTTAAAGGAGTCTCAAATCTGCTATATGCTTAATAAAGGGATAAATTGTTCACATTCATACAAATGTGCCCTTTTTAGCATGGTGGCTAAAGGTTTTTTTTTAAGGTGTTGTAATTCAAGAGTCTAAGTGGTTGAATCCCATAGTTACCTTTTGTTCTAAAACTTTAGTAAACTTTTGCTTAAAAAATATTTATCACTTGATGACATAAACACTTGGGTAGCATGGTGTCTGTATTAACATTTTTAAAGGCTCTCATGTGGAGTAGCTTTTGGGTTAAAATATCAAAAAATAAAACATTTATTAGAATCTTTTTAACATCCAATCACATGTCTATAGCACCCATGTGACCTATTTTTGGCATTTTTATCCCTCAATGTAATTTTTTTTTGCATGAACCAAATTGAGCATGTTATTCAAGCTATAACTTTTTGGAGGTCATATATTTTGATTTGGAAGGCCTAGGCATGTTTTTTTTTATAATATTTTTTATTTTTTGATATATTCGCAATGCTAAGGTCTATTTCTATTTTTACTTGCCTATTTTCTATATATTATGGGATTTTCTAAAATTTACTAGTTTTTCATATTTTTTCAACCATCAAACAACCATATCTATTGATTTGTACATGAAATCAACTTGTTATTTTTTAAGTGCATGATTTTCATATTATTCATAGAAATGACTTTAGATTGGTTTTTTTGGTATAAAGAATGTATTTTAATTTTTTTTGTAACTTATTACTTTTAAAACTCTATAAAACTCCATTGAACTACATTAGAATATGTAAAATGTAATCACTTATAAATTTAAAATATTTTATTTGTATATGTGGCTTCAATCAATGTATATTTTCATTGTACTCATACTATCTTATAATTTTCCATGGGGTGTTTTTTATGATTTTTTCATAACATTGTTTCCCTTCTTATGTTTGTACCTTATTTAAAACACAATTTTCTTAGTTTTAGGTACTCCATATGGTATATTGGACATTATTCTTTGGGTCTTTATTACTCCTTGGTGCTCTTATTCATTACCTTTGTTTCTTTTTTTTTTTAATCGATTTTAAGGGTTGGAGGGTCCCTTACCCATTCATAACGAAGCGATAATTATACAAAAAACTAATGGTGGCCCTAGAAAATCCATAGAGATCCACTTAAAGGAGAACTATTTACTAAATTTTCATTTGGAGATTGTCTAAACTGAGGGACGAACCCTAGGAAAACATAAAACCATGAATATAAAATAGAAAAAAAAGGACCAAGTCTATATAGAAATAAATAGAATATCAACTTGGATAAATCCAACAAAAACATATCCTTAATAATGGTCTGAGCCTTAATTATGAACCAAAACCATAAAAACAATTATAAACAGCTAGGTAAACTACCCCAAATCCAAGGACAAGAACCCATATCCATAACAATAACAATGAATCAAAGCAACCCAATTGAAAAGGAAATCAAGGCCGAAATGAGAGATGAGACCAACTACTCATCGAAGAGCCCAAAAATCCATACCCATTATCCAATGATTATCCATAATAACTTCCATCAACAAATATTATTCAAGCTAAAAATCCTTCAATATACTTTTGTGATTCAAAACCTCTCTAGCCCTCAAGATAGTCCATGATTTTCTTGACTAGGGGACACCATGATCGTGACCATTAGAATTTGATTAGTCTAGGCATTGGGTGAAGATTACACTTAAATATAAATGCCCCTCAATGTAAGAGGAGGTAAATACACATGCTAAGGATCAACATGACACATTCAACAAGCATAAAAATCTAAATTAGAGGGAGGGCACCACATCTCCTTCATGGATCCATTTAGACATAACCATGACAAGCTAAAAAAAGGGCCAAAAACATCATTCAAAATAAGGAAGAGTGAACTAACTATCAAGGGGCACAAACCCGCTCATAGGGTGTCAAACAAAACTATCTGCCACTCCAAACAACATCAAAAAACATAAGAGATTGGAAAAAGTAAGGTGGAATAAAAATTTAGAAAAATCCAATGACCATTGATTAATACCATCATTTTAAGATAGAATCTCCAAAGAGATAAATATACTTAGGTCATCACTTATGACAACTAAGTCATGAGCAGAATAAGTAGAACTGGTGTTATAAAAGGTAGTATAAAAATTTAGGAAGTGTAAAAATAAAGGGAAAGAGACACATGGAACCAATGAATCCTTGACCAAAGGGATATTCAAAATATTAGATTATAACATAGATCCCTAAGGAAAAAAATTCACCAATGCCACTCAAAATCCTACCTCGTCACTCACCACACCATGTTGGGTAATGACATTCTGGGCATGGCTGACATAGATCATAGAAACTAATGTTGATGTCTCATAAACTAGACATAAGCACATGCCACTCTCCCCCAAAACCTTTACCACTTATAAATTCATACCACCATCACTCTTACTACTGGTCTCTATATCCATAGGGGTAGGCCACTAAGATTTCATTATGTTTCATCTCCTTGCTACATGCTCCTTATTTTGCTAAAAACATTTCCCTAACTACTTTGCATCAATCCTTTCTCTAGATCCTCCACCATTGTTGCCTTTTTTAAAGCTTATTTGCATATATATGTTTTTTTCATACTTATCTCTATTTAGTATTAATGGCAAAATATTAGTGAAAGAGGTGGAAGGGGTTGGGGATGTTGTATTATGGTTACATTTCCTTGTATTCATATTCAAGTGAGATATATACCTAGTATTTGTTCATGTATACTAAGCACATGAAAAATTTGGTTACCTGTGTATATTGGTGAGATGGAATACATACCATATAAACACTTATTCAATTTCATTTTATGGAAGTTCCATTCTTGGTTTCCTATTTATAGAGCTACCTTATTTAGTCTCTTTTTTTTATACTTCCCCAAATATAACTTAAAAGATGGTGTTGGTGTAATAGTTATATATGTGCACTTTTTATTTATGTTTTATGTATTTTACTTAGCTTTATTTAGCTTTTTTAACTTAATCTACTATGCACAATTTCTAGGCTTAGATTAATACAAGTGTCACTTATAGCTTGACCACTTTATCTCTCAAGCATTTATTTATGTGCGTGTTGTTGGACACAATTACATATTCAAAACTAAAATTAGGTTACATGCCTTACTTTTTGTATATATAGACCACTTATATTTGTAAATTGTAAGCTAGTTGATAATTAAATTTATTTAGTTGGTTTACTTACAATAGTTTTTTTGTTATTTCTTATTCTTTGTAGTTACTTCTAGCACTTATGGAGTGATTCATATCTATGAAGATATATTCCTACGGATTTGTCTTCTTTTTAAAACTGGTGGATATAGGGCTTACATGTGAAGGTTAACCCTTGAAAAAACATGGATAATATATGTCATGAATTGGTTAAAATATAATTATCATATTGATTAGATTTATAATACAAATTCTAATAAGGTGGTATCTGATTGTTAGGTAGTATGGTTGTGAAATTGTAGTAATGAACCTAAATACCATCAAGACAATAAAATACCAACAGGTAAATATTATAAAATAATAACATGTATTGATTCGTATTAAATGATTTAAAACAATGAATAAATAAGCCTCAACTCAGAATTGGAGTTGACATGCAAAAATTTAGAACTTTAAAAATAATAAAACTCAACTTATTATTTTTAGTAGCTGATATTTTTAGTAAGTTTCTCATGCAAGCACCCATAGCTCTAAAAATAAACTAAACACTAAAATTAACATATCTAATGAATATCAACTGAAATTCACATTTGGTTATAAAAATATACAATTTATAAATTTAGAAAAATATTGAAAAGAATATTAAACTATAATTTTAGACCCTTAGATGGTCATGTATGGCCTTAAAAAGATATTGGAAACATCCATAACTAAACAATCTAGTTATGGATGCATTGAAGTTTTTGATACGATCATTTTGGCATGAATATGGGTTAAAATAGAGATACAGATCAAAAGTTATGGCCTCTTTTTATACATAATTCTCCTCTAGTTGAAAATAATTCAGCGCCTTTAAGTTGTTCTGATTGTACTAATGCCATTTGTTATTATCAATATTCTTTAGCTCCCATTATATACTCCAAGTTTTTTCTTCCTACTATAATCATTCCCACTATACCAAGTACCTATCATAACATCCTTGCCTTGTGTTTATTATCTTCTTATCCAGAACTTGCACTATCTTTTCTTTCTTATTCTTTGGCACATGTTTTTGCCATTCTACTTATTCATTTTCTTCACCCTCACCATCTTATCCATGTAAATCATATAAATTTGAAAAATTAAGTAGTGAATATATTTCAAAATTTTGTGTTAAACTCACCTCATAAACATTGTCATTGATTTTCTTCACAATTCTGTATGGTCCAATTTTCTTGTGCTTTAACTTTATATGCACCTTTAAAAAATATCTCTTTTTTCAAGTAAATAATCATTAAATTTCCTTCTTCAAATATTTTTGACCTTCTTTTTACATTTTTTACTTATTTATACTTCTCATTACTTTCCTCCAACTTTTTTCTCACTTCTTGTAGCTATTGTAAATATTCTACAAACACTTATGCATCATCACTAACTCATTCTGTAATTGATAATTATACCAAATCTAAAAAAATCATAGGATTTCTCCCATAAACAATCTAAAATTTTAATTTTCCTATTGATCTATTCATTAAACTATTATATTCAAACTTAGCTTGTGGTAAAGCCAAGTCCCTTTGCTTGGGCTTCTCCCCAACTATGCATCTCAACAAAATTCCCAAGCTCATGTTTACAAATTCTATTTGTCGATATCTTTGGGGATGGTATGCACTACTAAATTATAGCTTAGTCCCCATATTCCTCCAAAAATAAATTATATATTTCATGTCCCTATCTGATGTAATGGTTTTTTGAACACCACACAATTTCACAATATCCTTTAAAATAGTTATGCAACTCCAGTGGCATCATTGGTTTTATTACATGCAATAAAATGAACCATATTAGAAAACTTTTCAATAAAAACAAAAATTAAATTGTTACCTCTCTGTGTGTGTTTTAATCCCAATACAAAACCCATACTCAAATCTATCTATGGTCCCCTTGGAATAGGTATAAAATGTACAACCTTGCATTTTATGCATGTCCTTTTTCCACTTGACATATCCTACACTTTTTAACATATCTTTTCACATATTTATTCATATTTGGAAAAAAATACTTCTCATCTACCAGATCTATTGTCTTTATCTTACCAAAATGTCCATAAAAACCACCACTATGCAATTTTCTTATAATATTATCTCTTAGAGACCCAATTGGAATACAGAATCATTTCCCTTTGAAGAGATAACCATCCTACACAAGATACTCTTCATAATCATTACTTGTATCCCATATAAATGGATTCCTACATTGCTCAACTATATTTCCAAAATCTAGATCAATATCATATAATTATTTAATAAATTCAAATCTAACTACTTCACTCACCATAGTAGTTATCAATCCCATTATCCTGCTCAAAGTATCAGCTACTTGATTCTATTTTCCTGATTTGTGCTTCAACACAAAAATATAACCATGCAAGAAAGACACCTACTTTTCATGCCTACTATTTAATTTATTTTGAGTCTTCACATACTTCAAATCCTCATGATCAATAAATAGGATAAACTCCTTAGGCACCATGTAATGCCTCCAATGTCTTAATGCTTATACAATGACATAAAATTCAATGCCATACATAGAATACTTTATTTTTATCTCATTCAATTTCTCACTAAAATATGCTTTTGGATTCCCTTCTTGACTCAAAACAACACCAACTCCTATAAATAAAAAATTACAATCAACCTCAAACACTTTTCTAAATTTTGGAAATGCTAAAATAGGATTTTCTATAATTTTGTCCTTCAACAACTCAAAGCTTTTTATTTCTGCCATTGTCCATGCAAATTCCTTTCATCTAATACAATTGGTTAGTGGTGCAACAAGACTATTAAAATTATCTATGATTTTTTTGAAAAAATTATCTAAACCATGGAAACTTCTTACCTCTATGATGCTCTTTGGGATAGGCCACTCAATAATTACCTTTACTTTTTCTTCATCCATTCTTACACCATCCACTGAAACTATAAATCCTAAAAATACCAAATTATTTTGAATAAACCTACATTTATTCAAATTCACATAGAGATTATCTTTTCTTAATAGTTCTAATACCATTCTTAAATTATGTAAGTGTTCTTATTTAGTCTTACTAAAAATTAAAATATCATAAAAATAAACTACCACAAACTTACTACTTTATTATCGTAACACTATGTTCATCACCCTCATAATTATGTTGGTTGTATTAGATAATATAAATGGCATCATCATCTACTCATATAATCCATCCCTAGTTTTGAATGTTTGTTTCTACTCATCTCCTTCATGAATTTGAATTTGATAGTATCCACTCCTTAGATCAAAATATTTTACTCTTGTAAGCGCATCCATCATATTATTTAAACAAGGTATAGGAAATCTATACGTGATTGTAATTTTATTGATTTATCTACTATCCACACACATCCTCCAACCTTTATCTTTATTTGAATTTAATAATGTTGTTCTTGCACAAAGACTCATGCTCTCCCTTACTAATCCCTTCCTCGCCAATTTAGTAACCTGCTTATTCAAATCTACATGTTCTATTGAACTCATCTTATAAGTTACTTAATTGGGTAGATATGATCCTTGAATCAAATCAATATGATGATTAATATCTCTCTTTGGTGTTAAACCATATAGTAACTCATCAGGTATAACATATGCATATTATTTCAACAATACTATTACTTTTATTGGTATTTTCACTACTTATGTGTCTTCTTTCTTCGCTACTAATGCATAACAATAACATGTCATCTTCGTGTCTTTGATAAATTATTTTATAGTTAGAATGATTTCCATCTTCCTTTGTTTTTTAAGAGGTAATAAGACTACCTTCATACCACCTTTCTTGAAAACTATACATGTTATTTGCTCCATAATGAATTGTTTTTATATCAAACTACCATGGCCTTCTTAATAACACATGTCATGCATCCATAGGTATTACATCACACCATATTTCATCCTTGTAATTTTTACTTATATAAAAATTTATTAAAAACCTTGTATCTACTATAATTTCATTCTCTTTCTTAAACAATAAAATATGATAAGGATTAAGATGTTTTTCACACTATAAACCTAGTTTCTCAATCACGTTTTTAGAAATGATATTTTCACAACTACCACCATCTATAATTACTTTCAATATCTTTGCTCCTAAATTAAACCTTATTTGAAAGATATTTATTTGCATCCATACATCACCACCTTCTTTATTCTACACATATTCTTTCCTTGGAGCAATAATTGTTATTCTCATCATGATATTATTTCCAATATATGTTGTTGTAACTTCATTATTTTTCTCTTGAATTTTAGCTTCAACTAAACTCACTATTAGGCAATCCTCTCACTTCATTTATTGATCTTTGTAGTGTGGACACGCAAACACTATATGTCCTTCTTGTCAACATATATAACAAACATAATACTTGTGTTGATTTGGAAACCATCCTCTACCACCACCATAGCTTCATCCTCTCTAACATCATCTTCCTATTTACTGGTATTAAAACCCTTGTCTATTATCTTCTTGTCTTTATGTACCACGTAATGATTCTCCTTTAGCGGTATTAAATCACATTTATTTATATTAAATCTACCTCGTCCCTTTATTGGATGGGATTGTCCTCTTCTTGGCCCATTAGATGTTCTTCTAAAACTCTATCTATTTTGTTTTTCTTATACATTTAAATCTAATTGATAATATTCCTCCATATAAATTATTTTATCCATTCTTAATTCATCTTGAATAGAAAACTTCAAACCATTTACATACCTTGCATCTATCTGCTCTTTTGTTTCATCATGATCCACTAGTATGGAAATCTTGTAAAACTCATCTATATACTCTTGTATAATGTGATCCTTATTCTTCAAATTTTGGAATCTTATGTATAGGATTTGTGCATAATCCACATTAAGAAATATCTCCCTTAGATTATTCTCTGTCTTTTTCCATGAGTTGATCTTCTCTTTACCTTTTATTTGTCTTTCTTTCTTAAAGTGATCCCACCAAATCATTGCATGACCCTTCAAATTTGTAGATGCAAAATTTAATTTATTTTATTCTCTCATAATTCTCCATTCAAAAAACATATCCATGTTATTCATCCAATATATCAACTCCTTTAGTTTTAAAATTTATTCATAATCTAGAATGTCAACCTTGATTCCTTCGTTCCTTCCTTATAAAACTCTAACCATCCTCTTTTCCATTAATGGTTGTTGTTATTATTGATCTTCCTCTTGCATAATTTTTATTCATGATCTATGTCATCTTCTACTTCATCTTCTGCTCTCCTTTATCTTTGATTCATAATAATCCTGGATAATTATTTTACTTGTCTCTTCAAATCTTGCATAATCTAATTCGTCTAAGTGATTCATCCTCATCCTCTCACCATCTCTTACATATTGAAGGTTGAAACTTGCTCTAATACCGAATAATAAACTTGAATACTATCAAGACAATAAAATGCCAATACATAAATATTATAAAATAATAACCTATATTGTGTTGTATTGAATGATTCAAATAATTATGAATCATGCATAAATAAGCCTCAGCTCAGAATTGGAGTTGACATGTAAAAATTTGAAACTCTAAAAATAATAAAACTTGACCTATTATTTTTAGCAGTTGTTATTTTTTATAATTTTTACATGAAAATGTGTGTAACTCTAAAAAAAGCCAAAAAATAACTCTATCAGGCAAATATCAACAAAAGTTCAAGTCCAGTTACAAAAATATACAATTTCTAAATTTATAAAAATATCAAAAATAATTTTAAACTATAATTCTAGACCCTCAAATGGTCACATATAATTTCCAAGAAATATCAAAAATATTCATAAATAGACAGTCATTTTGCATGAAGATGGTCTCAAACAGAGCTACGGATCAAAAGTTATGGCCTTTAGAGGTTGGGCCTCTTTTTCTTCATCACATAGTCAATGTTAGCATGGATAGATAAATATCATGGACTATAGGGTGGAACAAATTGATTATGAGAAGGATTGGATTGATTGAGTGGCAATTGTTGAGTGGGTATTGTTAAATGGGTAGTGTGTAGATGATCCCCTGACCCATAGGTTCAATAGAAGGCATAGTGCACAACTAGCCCTAATATCTAGGATGTGTCCCACCCAAGTGGGGATTATAGCTTCTACAACATTGTTGGCTTGTAATGGGGTATAATTATTTTGATGAGATGCCCCATGTTTCATGAATGGATTGTATGTTACACTCAAATGTAGGAAGGGGAGGATAATAATACCCTATAATGAATTGTTGTATATGCAATTCCTCAAAGGATGATACATTAAAATTTAATTTAATGTGGGTGACCACATAATTAAGTGTAATAATATATAAGTATTCCCTCTACTTCTTTGATTTGTTTATTGTTGACCAAATTTTGGTCCTGTAGGCCAAAATTGGGCACCCCCTCCTTTTTCTTTGAAAAGAGTCTTTCACATCCATGATTTGGCTAAGTCATCCCTCAGCTGCCTTATGTAAAATACCCCCTGTCAGACCTATTCCATGAAAAATCCAAGCGTTTTATACTTTTGCTTAGACAAGTGCATTTCAAGTTTGTCAAGTGCAGTTACTTCACCTACAGTAGTGCATTTCAAGTTTTAAAAACAACTTAACTTATGAAATTTTCATAAGCTAAGTCACTTACAAAACCTGATTTGGTCTTGATAGACCAAATCGGGTTTTCTAAATGACTTTACTTGTGAAATTTTTATAAGTCGAGTTGGTTGATAAACTCAATTTGGTCCTTGTAGTGTTATTCAGACTTTACAAGCATCTTTACTTATAAAGGTTTATAATTAAAGTCACTTGCAAAACTTGATTTGGTCTTGACAAACCAAATCAAGTTTTCCAAGTGTCTTTACTTATTTTCCTTATTAGTTGAAGTTGATGTGAAACCCAAAGTAGAATCTCCTAGGAAGTCTAAAATGGTCTATCAAGAAGGAATCAGGTTTTCAAAGTGCTTTTACTTGAAAGATTCATGAGTTATTTACATTGAAGAACCCAATTTGGTCTAACATTCTCACCAAGGCAACTTTGGACTCAAAGTGTCCTTGCAGAGGGCACCTTGGTCGATGGCAGGACCAAATCAAAAGTTTTAAAGGGGCATTTTGAGGCACAAAACGTCCTTACGAAGGGCACCTTGAGAAAGATGACCATTTCAAAAAGCTCAAAGGGCACTTTTGGATGAAAGAAACACTTGTAGAGGACACCTAGGTAGGAAAAGAGACCATTGCAATTTCCCCAAAGGGTAATTTAGGAAGGCAAGTGCCCTTGCAGAGGGTACTAGGAGGAAGTGAAGAATGAAGACAAAAGGCCTAAAGGACACGTGCCCTTCAGGGAAAGAATCAATCATAAGAAAGAATTACTTCAAAAAAAATGTCTGAAATAATTCATTCAGACATTTTGTTTGAAGGAAAGCATGGAAAAAATCCTAAAACAAAGGAGTAGAGACCAGAGAGAACCTAAAGGCCTCATAAGTCAAAGACAAGCCAAGAAGAAACTAAGGCAAATGAGAAGGAAAGGAAGAGATAAAACATAGGCAAAGTAAAGAGCAGAAAAAGACAAATCACATAATAGTTCCATTAGTTGACAAGGTCAGAAGGCAAAATAAATGACCACTTAGACTAAAACAAGTGGCATAGACAACTCAACAAGGAGAATTAATACATTTGGTGAAATATATCTACTAAAAACCAATAAAATAGACTGGTTTTCAAACTATAGAGGAGAGTAGCCCATGTTTTCATGCTTCACCATTAATGCACAACCAGTTGCACCTAGCATTAAAGAGAGCATGGTCCAACCACAACAATGTTGGGAAATAATGGAAGCACACAATTGATTACCAAATACAAGCAACTTCCATGCAGAATTAAACCAGAATACACAAGTAACTAGAATTTAGAAATAACACAGAATATGAGAGACAATACACAACTTGTATTAAAAATCTTTCAAAAGGAAATACAGAAAAGAAGATTGCCATAGTTATTCTTCCTTACACACCTCTAGGGCTCCCACACCTCTAGGGCATAAACAGTAAATCTTCCCTCAAAGCTCTCTCTCTTACGGTCCCAACACACAACTCAAACACAGAGTTGGTTTTCACCTCCAACCAGTCAGTATCCACTACTGCCAGTAATCCAGTGCTCCACGCACACCACAAGTGCTCCACGCACTCCACAAGTACACAATCGTACTTCAAGTAGATCTCCCATGAACCTGCAACAACCTGCACATCAAATGATCTTACTTATGGAAGGAACTTCCTTGCCTTCCTCTTTGCTCTCTTTTTGAGTACACACTGTACTCCAAGTAGATCTTGCCTGATTCTGCTCCCTATTGTGTTGCTATCCTCCCTAATATTGCACACCTGCAAATCAATCTGGTTCTGCACACGTGTAAACCTGGATCATGCATACACATACACCTGTAGATCAATGATCTTACTTACCATGTAGATCTCCAAAAGTAGCCATGCACACCTGATGACCAAGATTCTACACACTTGAAGAATCCTGCTGACTCTCCAAAGCCAACACCCACCTTGGTACTACTATGGAACTAGGAGGAACACCCTTGCTCACCTCACACACAGAAGGAGCTAACTTTGCTCAACTCAAACTAGCACACTTTACAATACAATCCATGAGTCTCTTAAGTAGATCTCATGGAAACAATAATTAGACATCTAATTACAATAATTAGATCCACAGCTTCTAGTCTAAATTTGGCTCTTGACATGCAAACACTTGGTTCGTTAACTAACTACCCATAACATTCATAGTTCGAACTGCACAGGTGACCGACATCGGTCCCTATCTGCCTAGAGGTGATCGACGTCGACTGACTTTTGATTGACATCGGTTGCTATCCTTGTCTAATACTATCGACGTCGATTGGCCTGATCGATGCTGGCGTCTGTGACACTCAGCAACCTTCTCCAATGACCTCCTCCATGTCTACATCAGTGAAGCTTTTAGCTCCATAACCTAACAATCTCCCACTTGGAGATAAATAGCTGCACTGTACCTATACCTATACCCCATCTAATTTGTTTCTTAGCTTGTATCCCTCTTCAAGATCAATCCTAAAGACCAACCACCACACAACTTGTGGTGCACCTCCTGTCATCTGAGTACCCTGCCACATCCAAACCTACAAACCCATGTAGTGAAGTCCTAACCCTGTATAGCATGAATCCCTACTGTTGGTCCCTCTCAAATACCTGAGAACCCACTTCCTCGAATTGGCTCCTAACTCTCTGACAGCACCCACTGCTTGGGCAAACTCAGGTCTATACCAGACCTCATGTGATTTTGAACACTGAACTGTCCAGCTCTTAGTGTGCTCTAGTTCTGCATCCTAAACCTTGCCAACACCTAATTCACATCAACTCCCACTAGAGACAAAATCAACCTGTGATCCTCCATGTCTCCCATGCCAAAGAATTTCACTGCTCTAAATTCCTCATGACATGCCACTGAACTAATCTTACCCTTAGCTCAACAAAACCCTGTATGTACAAACCTGCTAGCTAGCATACCATCCACATACAGTAACAGGATAATGTTACAATCATCATCCACTTGGTAAGACAAACCATAGTAGTTACCTTGACATTGACTAAAGCCATGCTTTGTCATCCACCTGTCAAACCTGTACCACTGTCCTGCAGCTTCCTCAAGACCATATAACCTGGTCTTCTGTCTCACGTGTCCATTCTCTCTATTCTCTAAGGTATCTATTCATCTCTGTGCTTTCATACTAGCTGGCAACCCTACCAAATCTCTTGTTTGGTTATGCATCATATTCCTGCCATGCTCTCACTGTTTCCTGGATCCTTCTTGCTCTACAGTCGGAAATGAGTTTAAAGAAGAGGAACAACAAATTTGAGGCTTACTTACCACTTCATTCCTCCATATGGGCATTTGAGACTCCTTAACAGCTTACTGTCTGCCCAAAATCTGTTACAGTGACTGACCTCGATCACCACACAGTCTGCATTTGACCGACGTCAGTATCCATGTGCCTGTCCTGACTATCGACCCTACCAACGTCAGTGTCCCTGTTGCCAATGTCAGTTCTTCTGACTGACGTCGGTCTTACCTACTGCTGATGTTGGTCCTCCTGACCGATGTCGATCTTACCCTACCCTACATCATCGGCTCCAGTCTGCACATGACCGACCTTGACACCTATCTGTTCGACACAGGTTCCCCCTGACCAACGCTGGTACCTGTGAGTGATGAATTTTTACTCATGAGCTCCTTTGAATCAAAACTCATGTCCAAACTGCCATGCTCAGATGTATCCAATCCCATCCACTGGTCTCTATCCGTCATCTCCTCCAAGAACACCAAGGCTTTCCAGTTCTTAAGCCTGTTAAAGACATCTGACTTCCTCTTAAGAACATGCATCTCCTTCCTGCTCATGTGACCAAGCCTACAAAGCCACGTCTCTACAAAAGAAGAAGAATCAATAATATAAGCAAGTAGATAAAGAGTACCTACTTTCTTACCACCAGCTAATTCAAGTGCATCCGCTGTGAGAGTTTTTGTGCATCTCTCATCACCCAAATTCCCTACAGAAATTAGCCTTATCTCCAAGACCAAGACCTGCATGACCTCCTTCAACACCCATGTGTTGGGTGCCTACAATTTTAGCTTCACTTCCCCTTTGCCAATTCTTTGGCAAGGCTCACCAGCTCCTCTACCTGGGGCTACATGGAAAGAGGCAACAGAATCTATAAAACAAGATTCTACTTTATCCAAGAAACATACCAGAGCATCTTGTGCAACAACCCCTGCAACATCTGCCTCTTTAGTTCCTTCATGCTGATCTTCCACAAACCAACAATTTTCTTTTCCCTACTCGTTCTTTCCATAGGACCGTAATAGACCATTCATGTTTTTCAATTCCTCCATTCTTAGCTTACTTTCTTCTGCCATTGCTCTAGTCCCACTCAATCAGAAACCCCTGAGAGTGACCTTTAACCAAACACAAAACCTGCTCCCTGCAACCTTAGCTCTGATACCACTTGTTGGGAAATAATGGAAGCACACAATTGATTACCAAATACAAGAAACTTCTATGCAGAATTAAACTAGAATACACAAGTAACTAGAATTTAGAAATAACACAAAATATGAGAGACAATACACAACTTGTATTAAAACTCTTTCAGAAGGAAATACAACAAAGAAGATTGCCACAGTTCTTCTTCCTTACACACCTCTAGGGCTCCCACACCTCTAGGGCATAAACAGTAAATCTTCCCTCAAATCTCTCTCTCTTACAGTCCCAACACACAACTCAAACACAGAGCTGGTGTTCACCTCCAACCAGTCAGTAGCCACTACTACCAGTAATCCAGTGCTCCACGCACACCACAAGTGCTCCACACACTCCACAAGTACACAATCTTACTTCAAGTAGATCTCCCATGAACCTGCAACAACCTGCACCTCAAATGATCTTACTTATGGAAGGAACTACCTTGCCTTCCTCTTTTCTCTCTTTCTAAGTACACACTGTACTCTAAGTAGATCCTGCCTGATTCTGCTCCCTATTGTGTTGATGTCCTCCTTGATCTTGCACACTTGAAAATCAATCTGGTTCTGCACACTTGCAAACCTGGATCATGTACACACATACACCTACAAATCAATGATCTTACTTACCATGCAAATCTCCAAAAGTAGCCATGCACACCTGCTGACCAAGATCCTACACACTTGAAGAATCTTGCTAACTCTCCAAAGCCAACACCCACCTTGGTACTGCTATGGAACTAGGAGGAACACCCTTGCTCACCTCACACACAGAAGGAGCTAACTTTGATCAACTCAAACTAGCACACTTTACAATACAATCCATGAGTCTCTTAAGTAGATCTCATGTAAACAATAATTAGACATCTAATTACAATAATTAGATCCGTAGCTTCTAGTCTAAATTTGGCTCTTGACATGCAAACACTTGGTTCATTAACTAACTGTCTATAATATTTGCAGTTCAAACCACACAGGTGACTGACATCAGTCCCTATCTGCCTGGAGGTGACCGACGCCGGCTGACTTTTGACTGACGTCAGTTGCTATCCCTGTCTAATACTGCCGATGTCGGTTGGCCTGACCGACGCCGGTGTCTGTGACACTCAGCAACCTTCTCCAATGACCTCCTCCATGTCTGCATCAGTGAAGCTTTTACCTCCACAACCTAACAAACAACTTGGGGATGACTTTGTTAGTTTCTAGAAGGAGTATCCCGTGCTTTTACAGGCCCATGACAACATGGGTGGTGGCTTGGACATCTGCAACATGGCTCTCCCATACATAGTTTGAAGAATATGGTAGTGATGTGGTCATTTTTCATGGCCAAGTGTTTAACTCTAGCATGGGTCTTCATTCCTAAGGATTTGTTAACATCTTGTTTCCAACTCTATATATTTGTAACTTCTCATTTGCAAAGCTATCTCTCAACTTGTATGGCAAAGCACTACAGGAATTTACCTTGAATCAGAAAGAGCATTTTACCTCCATTTAAGCTTGCACTTTTGTATATGTCTATGGTTTTATCTTGTGTTAAATCATTTTCTTTCCATGATTTCATAAGTTTATTCTATCATATCTAGTGCATAGCGATTTTCTTCTCTTGTAGGTCATAGGAAGCGTATGAAGAAGTATAGGGAAGTGAATAGGCTATGCAATAGTGTGTCTTAGAACACCTCTTTTGCTAGTTTATTCCTCCCTATATCTTCATAGGATCCTGTAATAAAATACTAATGCAAGGAAGTTTTTCTCACCTGAATGAAGTGTATGCTTGTTGTCCATGGTTCAAAGTGTATCCCAAAGCTGAGTAAACTAATTGTTTTGGTGCATCACCTCTTAGCTTAGGTCCCATTTTCAGTATTTTCTCTCCCTTTTCATCACCCCCATTATTAGTAGTAGGAGATACAGGGCCTCATGGTTCATCAAGGGGAGCTAGCCCCTAATCTAAAGATTCATCCCTCACATTTTCCAACCACAACAAGAGGGATGTCTCCATTGTGTCGCGTGGATGAAGAGAGTTGAGCCTCCCTTTAGAGGGTGTAATACACCATGTCAACATTTATTATAGAGGTCCAAACTATAAAATCACCCTCGTGATTGAGGTGTTGAAGATCAATATTAGAGGAGGCTCGAATATAGGTATATAATACCATGCTAGTCATGGTCATGTCATTTGAATCGTGTTGGTTGTGAGGTGTGTGTGGAATATCTATGGAAAATATATTTACTCCAAGATTATCTCCATACCCTTTAGGGGATTAGGAAAGTGGTCTAAATAATAGAGCTGACATTACACATGACATGAGTGTATTCTTCTATTTGATACATAAATTAAGTCCATTCTTTAAGATAGTTTCAGTCTTAGATTCTCACATGACTTGGGAAGGTAACATATCTTAAAGAGGTAGGTATCTCTAAATAATACATGGTAGGTGGGTGTATAAAACCTAATAAATAATGGAAAGAGAGAGAATAAAAACATAATGGATGAAAATGTAAATAAAATGATTCAACAAAATGATAAACCTTCACATCAATTTCACCATAATTTGTATGCAAGGAAAATTACTCATTTTCTTCCCATTTGAATTCCCATGGTTGGATTGAGGCAACCAAAAGGGGGTTAATACTAACTTCAAGGATTCAATTTGTGTGTTAAATTACTTATTTTTGAACATATGCTTTCAAGCATTGTCTTATTCTTTAGTTGTTGTATCAATAAATCCTCAATGATCTTGTAATGGATATTGAGATCTTGAGACCAAAATACTAATATATGTGGATAAGGGTTGGATATTAGAACTAGATGATGGATATATTAGTTAATTATATTATTTTTAGAGGTATAAAAGTTTGTTTTCATAACCTATGGGATCCTCCTAGCTCTAAGGGGTTAATATTCCCCCGTAAGCATAATTAAATGAAGAGGCAAAGCTAAGGATGTGAAGAACTAGTCAAGAAAATTTGATTAAAGAACATATGAGAATGATAGACATAAAACTTGTTATCAAAATAACATGATACCTTGTCACACTAATTTATTTACAACCCCAAAAAATATATTATTTCAATAAATATTATGATTTGACCATTAATAATTATAATAAATAAATGGAAAATTTATAGTAAATATGTTAACATAGATTAATAATTTAATTTGGAAAACACATACTAATTATTAAGAATTAATATAATTATATAGACATATATGAATATAAACCAAAGTTTTAATGTATGATAATAGGAAAATTTCAAAAGAGAAGTCAATCTATATAGAAGAGATGTTTGTTATCCATTATATTAAAGTAAGGTGAACACTTATCTTATAACCAGAGAAAATAAATAATACTAATTATTTTAAATTTAATTAAATCAAATATTATCCACTCAATATGCATAAGTATGTGAATATGAATCTTATTTAAAAATAAACAAAGCTAATAATATCCTTTATATCTTCATAGATATGCGAATAAGAAAATTTGGCTATGATCTACAATTTCCCTAACTTATAACTATGCAATGAGGCTTCCTTAAGTATCAAAAGTGTTTTAAAGACCTATGAAACAACCATTTATATTATGTTGAATTTTTAAAAATTATAAACTATTATTCTTATGTAGCAGTCCCAAGTCATTATTAGGTCACATATACATAAGAAAATATTTTTTTAATAGGATGCATAACAACCTTTCATCATTCTAGTGATCAAGAATGAAGATGAATTAGAAAGCCTTTTTCCATGGAAGGAAGAGGAAATTATGTGGCGTGATCAACTTCTGTTAGCTCCCATATATTCATTGTAGCAATGTACATTTAAGTCCAAAATAATTAGTAAACCATGAGTTTAATAGGAAATTTTTAATGAAATACAAAAGTAAACTTCAAAAATAAGATTGAAAAGAATACAATTTTGACCTGAACTTAGTGACAAAATAGTGAAAGAAGAGAGAAATTTCAAAGTGGGCCAATTAATACCCTGGATAAAGCCTAGCACCTTTTCCACATGGCATAAACATTGGGTTTTCTAAAATCTCCTACAATTAATTAAAAATAAAAAACATTTAGTTACATATATCTATCATCAACTTATTTTAAACAAATTCTCAAGGTTTTTCCATAACATATTAGACCCTCATTTTTCAAATGACATGCTTGGAACTTACGAGCTTCAAAATAATTATTCTCATCCAAATGTCAGCCAGTCAAGAACACAAACACATTCCACACTTTTGGAATAACAAAATCTACATTGTGGTATGATTAAATTGTTTTAAATTATATGTTTTACTCAATCCTTACAATAAAAGAAAAGAGGTGTCAATTTAGAAACTAGAAAAAAGTTATTATTTGAACTTTTGAATTTAATGTTTTGTTTGGGTTCTCTGAAAACCCCTGGAGCAACACTAACCAAATGAAGTGTTTCATTTATCACCTTCCATAGAAAGAAGAAATGGAAATTAATATCATGGCAGAAGGCTTAAATTTTCATTTATAGATATTTTTAATTCATTTTTTTCAATATATTTATATAATATTATGTTACAAAGTTATTCATACAAAAAATTGAATGGAAAGATCGCACTCCAATATCACATTGACCAAAGCCAAAAAAATTAAAACAAGTTCAATTTTAAAATAAGAGAGTATACATAATAGGATTTTGAATCTAATATAGCACACTTTGTAAATATAATTTGTATGCAAAATCATCCATGCCTTGCTTCTCATTCATACTTGAAGGATGGAATTGCTTGGCCTCTCTAATAGTTTTTTATTCATGGGTACCTTTTAGGTGACATGGTTCTATATTTTTCACATGTTTTTTACAATCATCTCTGATGGAGATGTGACTCGAGGAGTTAAACTTAAGAAAACACTTGTATCCTTGCGAAAGTCAATTGAAGGTCTCTATTCAATTTCTATGAATATAAGTGAATAAATGCCCTATGATGGCATAATATCAATGTTAAACTTTGCTTTACAAAGCTCGTGATATATTTCAAAAGATGAGTGTTGTATGCAATGAGAAATGCAACATATCTACAAATCAATCCTAGCTCGAAGAAGATAGATCCTACTTACACTTTAAATTAGGGATACATTAGATAATCAAGGTCATGACCAATATGGATCTGTTAGACCTAGCCAAGGGATATTTTACCATAATAATAACACTAGGGAGGGTTCCAAAGCCTCCAGTCAAGCAAAATTATGCAATAACCCTAACTAGGTCCTATGTTTTCATATTTACTATATTAATAACAAGTAAAGCAAAAATATAACCTAGTACTCACCAAAGCTTATGGCGCAAAGTAAATTAATAAACACTAAAAGTAAACATGCATTGAAGACATATACTCATGTCAATAAATACAAAATCCTAATGCATGTAATAAAAGTGCAAATGCATACCTATATACTCTTACAAAGGACTAATGTTAGGAATACTTACCTTTGAAGATGAACCCACCAAGCCTCAATCTCTCCCTTGGCCAAGGTGCTTCACAAGAGGTTTTTGAGGTATGTAAGGATGACAAGGATAAATCAGCTCTATGATACACAACCTATCAATGCATCTAAAGGACTTCTCCACAAGACAAGATTCATATCTCTAAAGAAAGTATGAAACCCTAAGCTTGCTCCTCAAAGATAATGGTGGATAAGCAAATGTGTAAGAGATATTACTTCTGCTCTTCATTTTATTTTATTTTCTCCTCTTTTTCTATTAATAAATGATGGGAATGAATGTGTTTATATAGGTGGATCTAACCCTAATCCTTTTCAAAAGTTTAGGCTGACAAGGTTGACCTAGTCAACTTAGTATTACAATTGATAAGAAATTTACTAGATAATGAACTAAGTTGGCCATGGTCGACCTAGTTCTTAGTAAGCTATTGTTAATAACAATACAAGGTTGAGGTGGTTGATATAGTCATGTAAACTACCAAAATGGGGTTTAGGTTAGGGAAAGGGATAATGAAGGTGGTAAATGACTGGAGAAGGGTGAAAAGTAGCAATCAACACTTAGGGGAATGGTTTTTAGGAGATAAATATGTAGATAGCAAGTGTAAAAAAGGAAAAAAATCTTGTGAAGCACTAATGGTCTACCCACCCCTTTCTTAGTATACCCCTTAAGGTGTAGACTCAAATAGATTGAGACTCAACAAATTCCTACAACATAAATAACATTATTGATTGATAAAAGTTTGAAAATATTATGTATATACATATGCCCCACTCAAAGCTCATAACATGTCACACAGGTGTAACAAGGGATGGTGCTTCAATAAATGAACATGATGCCACATAATATTAATGATAAAGAAAGTGTAGTAAGGAAAAAATATGATAAATGAAAGGATAAAATTGAAAAACACATACCTTGACTTACCTTAGTGTTGTAGATAAAGAAAGAGATATAGGAAATGTGAAGGTGTCCAATCTGAAGAACATTAGGTGAACCTATAGATATTAGCACAAAAGAGGGAAAAAAAACAATATAGGCATATAATAGTTAGAAAGATTCTTTATGATATCAATATTTCAAAACTTTTTATGGTTTAGAAAAAGAGTTAGTAGAAATAAATATATGATCAAAGCAAGGAATCTGACAGTAAATTTTTGAAGGGTAAATAATTTTGAATAGTAAATATAAATAGGGTGAAAAAGAATTCATTTGTTATTATTTGATATTCTGAGAAAAATAGAGCTCTGAGAGACTTAGTGAGATCCTAGAGATCTAGGATGGTGAGGAGATGATAGCTAAGATGGGGAGGATGCATAGTGGCTACAGTGAGTGCAGCATAGGTAAGTAACTGAGAATTTCAAAATTTTAAGCATTTGTATTTGAAATTAAGTGTTTTATAGAAATTTGTTAATTAAGACAAATCTAGATACTAGAATGAACCATGAGAAATTTTTAAGGACATTAGTGGTCAAACATAGTACTATTTAGGAAGGGGTTAGAGCAATAAATGCCTAAGGCATTTATTACAATTAGTCAAAAAGTCATCATATTGAAATAACAAGGTTAACCTAGTCAACTTAGTTGGTAGAAAATAAAATTTTGAATAGGCCAACCTAGTAGGTTATGGCCGACTTAGTTTGTTGGGGAAATGGGTTGACATAATATAACATGGCCAACTTAGTATGTTTGATAAGTGGTTGACTTAATACTATAGAGGGAAAAAGAAGGTTGACTTAGTTTGTTAAGTCCAAGGAGCTGACTTAGTACTATAGGGCTGAATTAGTTGGTTTCTAATTGGATAATGTAGTACTGTAATGAAGGAAGATGGTTGATATAGTACTTTTAAGTCACAAGGTGGTTGAATTAGTACTAAAATGGCCAATTTAGTTAAAAATGGGTCAAATTTGGTAAAAAATAAATTAATTAAGGCAAATTAGGTTATTTTTGTGAAATTTAAAAGAATGTATTTTGATTATGAGTGACATGGAGGTCTAATAAATATTTTGTTATTTAATATTTTACAGAGGTGTTGAAGATTTTGGTGATTGGTTGATACTTCATGGCTACTTGATCTATTAGAGTGCTTGATAGATGTTGATAAAGTGATATTGGTCATGTTAGGCTTAGGAGGAATCACAGAGATGAGGTGTATTTCATTAATCATTGATCTTGTGGTCATGTTCCTGGAAACTTGGAAACATTTGACCAATACTTTTAGATGGGTGGTGGATGGGGATACCATATAGGTTAGTATCACTTTAGAGGATCTCCATGCATTGCTTGGACTACCAATAGGAGGGACACTGGTGATCACAGGGACACCAGATGATCAGGTAGAGAGATGAGCACTATCCTTGTGGCTAATGCACTTAGAGAGGATTTACCCATGATTAAGGGTAAATTTGTTTGATGTTTATATTACATAAATTATAGATATTCATAAGTCTATGATAGGACTTGTGATAGCATAAGTTTTATGTCAAAACTCAGATGGTAAGGTACCACTATATGCAATAGCCTTATGTCAGTCCATATTGGAGTAGGGGGCACTTTATGACTTGGGTTCTACCATCTAGATTCAGATCATGTATGATGTGAATGGGATGTGGTCCAAAGGGAAGAAGACCATGGGACCATTAGTGTTACTAAGTATTTGGATATATAAGAGGTTCCTAATGTATTGTATAATTGGGTTGCCCCATGTGGTTGATGATCAGTTACCTTGGGTGGCACAACAGAGATAAGATCAGGTGGTATTGGTTATTCCCCACGTGCCAATGCTATAGATGATCACATGAGGAGAGATAGTGTGTTATCCTTATACACATATTGTGACTATTTGGTTAATTTGGGTGACCATGGTGCTAGGTTTGGCATGACAATGGATCATGGGTCATTATACATGGTGGGTAGATCCATATCCAATGGCATGCTTACTAGGATAGTTTAGACTCCCACATCTAAAATATCCAATAGTGGTGCCTACATTTTGGGCACAAC
Organism: Torreya grandis; assembly: GCA_037957365.1. Taxonomy (NCBI): domain Eukaryota; kingdom Viridiplantae; phylum Streptophyta; class Pinopsida; order Cupressales; family Taxaceae; genus Torreya; species Torreya grandis. Next base: position 6,086,656 of record JARHVA010000038.1, on the reverse strand, counting down.
ATGCAAGAGATCTAATGGGGAGAGGAAGAGGAGCACTAGTCAAGATATTAGAGATTAGCCCATAGCATGTGAGACCATGGATTGGTCAATCATGATAACTGGTAGATGGAGGGGTATGGATGTGGATGTAGGGGTAAAATAGGTACCATAGGTAGTACTTCAGTAAGAAGAACAAAAACCACCTCAAGCATACCACCAATGGAGATGCCATTAGTGGAGTTGAGTATAGAAGGTGGTCATCCAAGGTGACTCATCAGTCAGCCCAAGGTAGAGTTCATCTATAGAGGCACGATTAAGGAATGTCTTGAGGCATGCATGGGTGGTGACTTTAAGTTTTGCATTAATTGGGAGGTATCCCACAAATGAGGTACTCAAGGAATGAGCTAATGGATAGACGTGCTTGAAAGATGAGTATATGGGGAGACAATGATTGGTGACACCATGGTAGGTAATAAATGCTTGTAATTTTGTTAGTTTTTGTGATAAAATACTAGTCGTATATGATTGTAGATATATAGATTTTGAGATGTATATGTGATTTGATATCTATTTGGTGTGAATTTTATAGATCCTACATAGGAGGAGGCCATATGAGAATCCATGGTTATGGAAGTGCACCATGATATTCTATATGGGGTGATGACACCATATGACCACACCACACTAGATGATTTTGTGGTACCATCTACCCTAGCTCAAGAAAGCTAGTTTAGATTGGTATGGGAAGTCATAAGGTAGTTATAGGCATTCATAGATGGGTTATAGCCACTATTAGGGGTGGGACTAGGAGAGTCACATACATGGTAGGCCCTAGATTAAAAGAGAGTCATGCATATATCTACCATTACCTAGTTGGGATAGGTACAGGCCCAAGTGGCCAATTTATAGGGGTAGGTATCAAGTCTGAGATCTCAAACATCCTCATTATAACATACTATTTATAGGGGATAGTCTATGGCATCTATGGGTATCATAGCTATGCCATGAGATAAACATGATGGGGCCCTTCCATAGAGCTGGAGTGATGTATTTTTGTACTATTTATATTTAAAGCACATGTGATATATAGAGATATTCCATTTTGATAGTTAGATGTTGATCTTTTGTGTGATATTTTGGTTATGGTTATTGATGCATGAATATATTTTTTTCTAACACATGTACTTTATTTTTTGTTGTATATGTTATAGGAAATATATGTGGGGTGTTTTCTTTTCTATCATTATGTAGGACACATGCATGGTTAAAAAGAAACAAGCGAAAAGATTTTGGAAAAGTATAATTAATCAAATACACTACACACTATTTCATGATGGGAAATGTGTAATAACAAAAAATGAATAAGTATAATAAACCAAATGGTGGTAAACATGAGGGGAAAAAATTGTTTTTAAACCATGAAAATATTGGCATCAAATTAAAACAAGTAAAATCACACTAAATCACATTGGGAAGTATATAAATAATGTAATAAAATGGAAAGTACATGAAAGACAAATGGTAGAAAAAAATTAAGTCAATCAATCATAATAAATCATGTTGGGAAGTATAAAAGATAAATAAAATTGGCAAAATGGTCTTAAATTAATCACACTAGTTCAAGTTGGGAAGTATGAAAAACTAAAGAAAAGTAGTTGGATTCTTACATGTAATAAGAAAATAAGAAGATAAAAGTGAAAGATTAATAAAGTAAGCATAAAACATACTAAATCAAGATGGGAATCATGTCAATGACATGTAACTCATAATAAATCACATCTTATCTCATATTTGACATATGTAATTTTATTATGACTTGGGAATTGGAAAATTTTATGAGGAAGGCCAGGTCCTATCCATGGTATTACACTGCAACTCACAAAGGGAAAACCAATGTGGTGGAAACAATGTTAAAATATTGTAAAAGGGGATGTTTGGAATGGTAATGTGAAAATTTGATAATTTTTGAGGAATGCCTGGTCCTTTCCAAGGTCTTATACTGCAACTCACAAATGGAATCCCTAGGGAGAGTGATCAGTGAACAAAATAATATTTCTCAACGGGAAATATTAGGATTATAGGTAGTGAAAAAGGGAATGTAATAAGAATAACATAGGCATATTATGAGGAGAGTTTAGGAAACATGAGGCATGTTAAGGACATGAAAAGACACTAAGTGACTAGTGACCATTAATATACAGAGGATAACAGTTTACTATAGGCATAAAACTATGTAGGCAAATAAGTGTGTTACTAAGATCAACTCATGTTGGTAGTTTTTAAAAAGAAAATTAAAATGGACCTACCTTCCATAAATTGTTCCCCATTCCTCAGGACCACTTACAAAGCCATTTGTCTACTACAAATATTGGGTACTTGCATGAGAAAGTAGGTAGAACTAAGAGATTTTTTATTCTCCTTTTTTAATCTAGTAACCTAACACACCCTAATGGACCTTGACTCTATCATAAGGACAAATATGGAGTTTGAGCTTCAGTTAGAAAAAGGAAATGTGCTTATGATCACATATTTTAGTGTGATTTAACTTTTGAAAGTTTTAAACGTTTCCTATTAGATCATTGCCTTTTGTTAAATGATTTGGCTTTTAAATATTTTATGGATTTTAAGATTCCTCCTCCATACGGATTTGGAATGAACAATCATGAGAGATAGAGTGATACATATGAATGAGATTTAGGCTTTGGCTAAAGGAAGATAAGTATCCTAAAGATATGACTGATTAGAATACTTAGGCTTAACTATGAACTAGATTGTTATCTCAAGTCTCAACCATGTTTATGCTTAGTTTGTAAGAGGGAATAAAGAGGAATAAAGGGAGATCCAAATTGGAATAGTAAAAGGAGATTATAATGATATGAATTATTTTCTAATTTATCACTTGGTAAAGGAGGAATGAATAAATGGATCAAGGTTTGTATAACCAAGTCATAATAATAATTATTCGTGTATATAGAGATAAGATAGAAAATAATCATAAAAAGAACAAGGTAACTATAAGAGATGAACTCAAGAATAATAAGTATGAAATTATGAAAAATGATTCATAAGAGCACATAAGAATTAGAATATCATTACAATCAATATGTAATATGAAACAAAAGTCATCATATAAGATAGATGAGAATCTGACACAATGTCAGATGATAAAAATAGATAAATGTAAATTTAGAGCACATGTCTAGTCCAAATGAATAAAAATGAAAGAACACCATGCTTGTGTTTATAAATACTAATATATTTTTCCACACACATTATCCATAACATATAATAAGTTTCTATGAAGTTTAATGTGAACGGTAACCAAAGTCTCATCGATCTTCAGGGAAAGTTGAGAAATTACTTCACATCAAATTTCCTTAATAAAAAATGTAGTAGTGTCTAAAGGATCATGATAATGAGGGATATCATGAAAATGATGCTCAAGAGAAGGTGTGGAAGTGGAATATATGAGAGATGAAGGAGTCACCAGTGGAGGATGTGCCATTGGGGAAGGAGTCACCAATGAAAGGGATCCATGGGTGATGGAAGGTCCATGGGTGAGGGAATCATAGGTGGAGAAACAATAATTGGATAAGGGACCACAGGTGGTGTAGCCATGGTTGAAAAAGGGGGAAAATTATTATGAGAGAAACTTATGGGAGGAAGGGTAGTAGGCACAAGAATAGTCAAGAAGTGATCCTTGATATGATACTAAAGGATGTGACAATGATATGTGTGATGAGTACCACATTGATGCCAATGATAATATACCTCTCCATATTTGGGAAAATATTCAAGTAATACTTTTAGGGGAGGTATAGCCTTATCTGTGGGATGAGGAGTGGTGGAACATAAGGTATTGATATATTACCGCAACTTAAAACAATGCATTGATGAATGATTATCTATGTTGTAGAAGCAACACATATGCTTGTGAGTATACTTGGTAGGTGTACTCATAGGAGGAGTGGAAATGAAAGCTGAGGAAGATTGGTATAATGAATAGTCTTTATTCCAATGACCAAAAACTTTATGAATGTCACAATATGGCTGATTGGCTTATGTGGTGGACAAAGGATCCAACTATGGTAAAGGGATCAAACCATCTCCAAGGGAAGGTGGGGTTAGTTTAGAGACTAGGCAAGGCTCAACTGAAGGATCAATAAGATCAAAAATAGAAATAAACTCAGCTATAGAGGGAGTAGGAATAGGATCCAAATTGGGCTCTGTTATAGGAGGATCAAGATGCACAGAAGGATGAAGGATAGTCACAAGCATCTTAGGGATAAGTTGGTTAGAGGGGTCTTAATATCTAGAAAAATGATAGGTACCAATCACAACACAATACATAAGTATACTCATATGAGGTTATTCATAATTTAGAGGTGTAAGCACCATCTCTACCCTATGATCAAGAGAAAAAATACTAAAATTAGGAATGATATAGGATAGAATACTAGAAGATATATTGAAATATTTAATCAAAGAAGAATGATAACAAATAATTTCAGCATCTCAAGCCTAAAAAAAGACCACCTAATAATGGATCATCTAAGTTATAACCATCATCATAATCAGGTGTATGAAGATAAATGGCATAGATAGGGATGACCTTGTCATTCAATGTGGTGTGATGAAATGGAATGTCGAGTCTTAGTTAAGATAATGGGTATATCATCACTAGGTGTTTGATGGGAATGAGGTTACAAAGAAGGGAGAAACTAAGAGATGAGCTGAGGTGAGAGATATGAGATTTTAATCTTGAGATTTATCTCATCAGGCTCATCGTCTTTAGAATCTAGGAGGTTAGGGGGTATATTTATGATGAGTTTGGGGTGACCATTGTAACCTTAGGTAGAATTGATAGGAAATTTAAACTATTGAGATTCATGAAATGGAACACTTGGAAAAGGTTCAAGGGTAGGAATATTGAATGCACCATGGTCTTGGAATTGTTAAAAATTCCAAGGATTAGTGTCACCTTGAATCCTAGAGATGGCTCCATTGTGAATAAATTTGACACATTGGAAAGTGGAAGAGGCAACTGATATCATACAATGATTTCATGGTCTACCAAGTAAAATTTTATAGGAGAGATTAAATTTGAAAATCATCACCTTTACATGGATGGTAATAGGTAGGACAGTAATGGGGAACCACACACAACCTAAAGGAGGAATTTGCCTTCAATCATAGCCTTGACATGTGTTGTGTGTGGATTTAAGATTACATTCAGAATATCCATGGGTTTTGATAAATTTGAGAGAGGTAACACAAGTACCAGAAGCCTCATTAGTCAGGGCATGCTTTAATTGGACATCACCAATTTGGACACTAATAAATAGAGGAGGATCATCCACATGAAGAAAATTTTCATCAGGGATCATAACAACAATGGGCAATTTAAGGGAAAGAGAAGTGCCCATTATTTCATCAACATGTATGGACATCTCTTCACACTATTTTAAAATGCTATCTTCTGATTTGGATAAGGTGGCTTCACATCCTGCTAGGGAAGGATAAGGGATGTTCATTTCAAACAAGAGTTGCATAAGATAGTTATGATGATGCAGAAAGGTCCACATAAGTTCAAGAAATGGGATTTTAGATGGGACATTAGTGAGTTCTGAGATAGGATCCCATTCTTCATAACCTATAAGAGGACTGTGGAAAAGAGGTGCATAGTGTTGAATTAGGTCCTTAAAAGGAGGAACCTAAGTGCATGTGAATTTATGTTGATATGAAGTAAAAGGTTTAGTTAAAGGAAAAATTTGTTGATTATCTTGAGAAGATGGGTTAGTTGATGTAGGTTTGGTTTGAGATAGATTAGAAGAAGTGTTGCTATAAATTTTAATATCATTAATGATAGGTAAAGATGTTGTAGGAATGGTAGAAATGGTATGAGAAGTGTTATCCAAGGGAGGTGTTGGAATTGGTTCATCAAAAGATATAAGGTATTCTTTCCCTAACTTTGTTAAATGAGTTAGAGAAGTGTCTTGGATAATATGAAATGTGCAAGATAATTAAGTATTGTGGATGGGATGAGGATCAGTGAAGGCAACCACCCTTATCATATTAGTCATATTGACCACATCTCTTTAGGAGTTGGGTCAAGAAGACTATCAACATGATTGGTATAAGGGGTAGGCTTGTCTTAGTTATCTTGGTGATTTAGAAGATGGTATTTATAGTTGGCCAAATGAGCATTAGCTTGGTTGAAAGCTTGAGATTTATTTTATGTTTCATGGGGTTTAAAGTTAATGTCATAGGCTTTTTGATGTTTATGAATGATAGAATCATGGTCAAAAATGGGACCAAGAAGGAAATCCATAGCCAAATTATGAAGTTTCCTACAAGTATCATGAGAATGACCCCAACTAGCATGAAACCAAAAAAAATTATTGGGATCATAAAAATATTTCATGGGATGAGTGGGATCAAGTTCTCATGGAAGAAGCCTTGGTAGATGTTTTTGTAATTATGCCAAGGATAAAGGTTTATGAACATTGATGTTATTAATTCAAGATAAATGAGGATTAGTGACATGGTTAAGAGGGGAAGCTTGTTCCAGAGGATGGTTGAGAACAACAACTTGAATAGTATGAATGGTATCAAAAGAATTAGTGACACCATCATTTATATCATGATGATGCTTATTCTTGATTAACATGCGAGTACCCATATAAGGTTGAGATTGCTCAAATTGATGCATGAGTAAATCTTGATTCTTGGCTTGGTCAATGGCCTTTCCAAAGTATGCAGAGAGAGAGTTCAAACTTGATATTGAAGCTTGGAAAAAATCACGTTGGTAAATAAATGAAAGAGGTTATCATCTACCATATTATTTTCACATTTTTTGGATAAGGTCTTCCATTGCCTGATGAAAGATTGTGAGGTTTTTGTCTCAACTTGCTTAAAATTTATAAAAAGGGCCAACGTATTCTCAAGGAGATCGCTATTTTGGAACTCTTGGACTAGAGAACTAACTAAATATTTAAAACTAGTAATGGAATGATATTTGATTTGGTTATACCAATCTAAAGAATCACCTATGAGAGTCTATTCTAATAACTTGGTAGTGGCAAAAGTATTTAACTCGACCCAATTTTTATATAGATTTCTAAATTTTTTTAAGTGAAGATTAGGATTGATTGATCCATTGTAAGAAATGGTAAGGATGATGCCTCCTATTTTGATATTAATAATTTGAGATGTAAGAGGTTCGTTTTGAAGATGCTTGATCATTTTATTAACAAGAGGAGGTTGAGGGATAAGATTACCATGGGAATCTTGAAGAGAATGTGGAGGATCATTTTGGTTATGTGTTCCCCATGGAACCTGTTGAGGGTGGTTTTGAAGATGGATAAGATGATTTTGCATTCACATCATTTGATTTGCATTGTTAGATAGGAAATCATTCATTTGATTGAGAGTTTGTAATAGGAGTTTATGGGTTTGATTTGTATTATTGGCATCATTTAAAGCATTGGAATTGGTAGTAGTGTCTTGTGTACCACTATAGGTGTTGGTAGTAGCTTGAGAGGAATTGTTGGTAAGTGAGGCACTAGTGGCATAATTTACTTTTGTGGCAAAATATGTACTAGTAGAGGGATGAGAGGAAGTAACACTAGAAGCATGATTACCGTGGGTAGAAAACAATACATTGGTGGAAAATTTGAGAAGGGTGGGTCTAAAAAGAGGCCCACTAGATCTATAAACTACCGTGTTAGTAGAGATACTAGGCATGAAGGTGGAGGAAATCAAAGAGGAAGATTTCATGGTATGAGAAGGGGTCAAAATAGAGGGAAGAGGTTGAGAAGAAAAGAATCTAGTACCCTAATCCATGTGAGAATGTGGAAGAAGGTGAATGGGCCTCCTCGACTTGACCACTTATCATAAGATGGTATATAGTAGAAGGATCTTTTCCTTAGTGTTGAGGAAACACATTGATGAAGAAGAGAATTTTTGGTGTATATTCTAATTTAAGTTGATCTTCGAGTGAGAAGAGAGGATTCCAAAGTGAAGATGAATTAAGAGGGGTCCCATATTTGGTAGTACAAGTGGATATATACACATTACTTTAATACAGGGTAGGAGCCACAAGATGCTTATGGGAGAACCTATTAGGGATTTTAAGACTCATCATATTTATAAAATTCCACTCAGTTTTGTCTTCAAATAGGAAGTTCATGATGAAGGAGAGAGACTAGAGAAGATAAAATTGATGCAAAATCAAAAGGGGTTAAATAGATAGATAAGAGTATAGAGTTGACCAAGTTGACCTAATAATATAAACAAGGTATGAAACTGAGATAAAAAGATAGAGTCGACCATTCGACTTAGTACTGCTAGATAGAAGGCATAAGAGTACAGAGTCAACTAGATCAACTTAGTACTTCAAAAAGGGAGACAGATAGTCTAGTAGGAATACAAAGTTGACCAAGTCAACTTAGTACTATAACTTGATTGGTAGAAAGGATTACTAGGTCAACCAGGTTAACTTAGTACTGTAGTTAGGGAAAAAGATAGTCTGATAAGAATATAGAGTCGACCAAGTTAACTTAGTACTGTAATATGATTGGTAGAAAGGAGTACTAGGTCGACCAGGTTGACTTAAAACTGTAGTTAACAAAAAAATAGTCTGATAGAAATATAGAGTCGAATAGAATGATAGTGTGATGAAACAGGGAAAATTTTAAAAATATAATTTGAAGTAAAAAATAGAAGCAAACACACAAAAAATTGGATCAATGAGAATGATCCAATTGCACACAACATAAAACCTTGCACCAATGCTAGCTAATGCAAGATTTTGCAATACAACATATAATGATCAGAGAGCAAGCAATCAACTGGAAAGTAAATGCTAACTAAGTAGTCATCATGAGTGTTGTTAAATTATTATAAAGTGTTATTTCAAGTGTGATAAGGAAGTTAGTTGAAATTAAATAAATATAAATTAATTTATGGATGATTTCAATATGTTTAGGCTAAAAGGGATCTATGTTGGAAATGATACTAGCTTGGTATTGGGACCTACCCTCTCATTTCACAATCTCATAGTAATAAGGGTGTTAGGTGATTTACCAATATATACCATTAACCAAGTGTTTATACTTGGCCAAAAAACCAAGTCATCTTCTCCCTTCGTGATGAAATCCAAGTATGTAGGCCTTGGGAAGATATATTTTAAATGCATTTTGAATTTTGAGTGATTTGGTAGTGTGTGCAAAAAGAGAAAAATAGTGAAACTAAATGGTATTTTGAAAAACCACCTAATTAGACTATGTGATATTCTCTAAACATGAAAACAATAAAAAAATTGTGTGAATTAACTACTAGTATATAATTTTTAATTCCCAAATTAAGAATGGTACAGAGTCAGTTCAGATGACACTGTATACAAACATTACATAATAGAGTCGACAAGGTCACTACTATATTGTAGAAGTAAGAGTCCTTAAGAACTAATTCGATTAGGTTGACTTAGTATTATAGACAAAAGGTAGACTATAGAACTAAGTTGACCATATTGACTTAGTTTTTTGTAGGGTTGTAGTTTTGAAGACTACCAACTTTCACAAAATAGAACTAAAATGACGTACTAAATTAAAAGAGAGATAGAAAGGAACCTTGGTAGGTTGGAAGATGCTAAGATTTATAATTTTTTTGTTAAATTACCTTGAATGTTGTTTACAATTTATGTCAACTAAGTCGATTGGGTTAACCTAGTTCTACAAAAACCTTTTTTGTTGAAGCCTATTAAGATGACTAAGTCAACCTAGTTGACTTAGTTTGTTATTTGGATGTTGATTCTAGTACTAAATTGACCTATATGACTTAGTTTTTTATTCTAAATGTTGTTTGGAATACTAATTTGACCTATTCAACTAAATTTGTTATCTATAACTGAATAAGAATATTATGTTGACCTATTCGATTTATTAATCTATATCTAATGAAGACTTGCATAAAAATAATAGAGTTGTTTTGATACGACTATGTGTTAAACTTGTGCATAGAAGTTAGAACTATACGGGCTTGGTTGACCTAGTATCATAAATAAATAAAAATGATAAAAATAAAAAAAGTGTGAAAGAAAACCTACAAGGGTTAGATTCACATCGGGTTCACTAGAATGTATGCAATGGAAATGTAGCCTATCTACAAAACAATCCTAGCTCAAAGAAGATAGATCTTACTTACACTTTTGATTGGGGATACATTAGATAATTGGGGACATGACTAATATGGATCTGATAGACCTATCTAAGGGATCTCCTACCATAATAATATCACTAAGGAGGGTTCTAAATCCTCTAGTCAAGTAAAACTATGCAATAACCCTAACTAGGTCCTATGCTTTCATATTCACTATACTAATAACAAGTAAAGTAAAAATATAATATAGTGTTCACCAAAGCCTGTATCACAAAGTATAGGTAATAAACACTAAAAGTAAACATCCATATAAGACATATAATCATATTAATGTATAAAAAATCTTAATGAATGGAAGAGAAGTGCAAATGCATATATATCTACTCTTATAAAGGAGGAACAAAGTTAGGAATATTTACCTTTGAAGATGAACCTACCAAGCCTTAATCTCTCCCTTGGACAAGGTGATTCACAAGAGATTATTTTGGTATATAATAATTACAATGATAAATGAGTTCTAGGCTACCCAACCTATCAATGCATCCAAAAGACTTCTCCACAAGACAAGATCTGTATTTCCAAATAAAGTATGAAACCCTAAACTTGATCCTCAAATAGAATGATGGATAAGCAAATCTGTAAGAGATCTTACTTATGCTCTTCATCTTATATTATTCTCTTCTCTTCTTCTCTTAATAAATGATGGGAATGAATGTCTTTATATAGGTGGATCTAACCCTAAGCCTTTCTAAAATTTTAGGCTAATAGGGTAACCTAATTGACCTAGTATTTTAATTGATAAGAAACTTACTAGATAATGAACTAAGTCAGCCGTAGCTGACTTAGTTCTTAGTAAGTTATTAATAACAATATAGGGATGAGGTGGATGACATAGTCATGTAAACTACCAAAAAGGGGTTTAGGTTAGGGAAAGGGCTAATGAAGGTGGTAAATGACTAGAGGAGAGTGTAAAGTAGGAGGAAAAGCTTAGGGGAATGGTTTTTAGGAGACAAGTTTGTAGATAACAAGTGGAAAAAAGGACAACAATACAATGAAGCACTAATGGTCTGCCCACCCCTTTCCCAGTGCACCCCTTAAGGCGTGCACTTAGAGATATTGAGACTCTACAGGTTCCTACAATATAAAGAGCATTAATGATTTATAAAATTTTGAAAATATTATGTGTATACAAGTGCCACAAATTTAAATAGTTTAAATCCATAGCAATATGCTTTGGATATCAATGGTTTAGATATAATTGGTTAGAAATTATGGGTACTATCAACATTAATGTGCAACATAAGTTCATGAAGCTCTGGTATAGAAGAAATAAGTAACTTTACATGATATCACACATAGCAAGGACCAAAGAAAAGTCAACATAGATCATGAGGATGAGCACAGAGATTGTGAAGAAGAGTATAAGACAGATTGAAAAGAAAATTAAGATGATTCTATATGAAAGGAACATGTTTGAAAGAATAATTCATCTATTACAGAGATAAAAATAGTAGAAGAAAAGGTTGAAAATATACACTATGGAATAAAATGTCAAAGTAGCATAAAAAGAGAGTAAAGGTTGTGGCATTTAGAAACTCACACCATCATGAGAGGAAATAGTCATGAAGACATGTAATAGAGCATCAAAGAATAAATCACTATGGTTATATAGGGAATAATAGAAATAATCACTATGGATATATATGGAATTAAAAGAACAACCACTATCAAAATAAATGGAATTGGTGGAGAAATAACCATGGCTATCCATTGAATCCAAGGAAGACCAACTATGGTCATGATTATAATCAAATAATTGTAGTATAATATAGAACCAAAATTAGAGGGCTATAAGCTATTATAATCACATACATGTGCTAAGATGATCAAGCATGCCAATAGGTTTACAATAATTTGAGGAACAAACATTGCTTGATTTATTCTCATGTTTAGGGGATGGAATGTGATAAGAAGGGATGGCATGTTATGTACCTAGGGATGTGATATTTTGATATATATGGGTTAATGTAAATTCCAACATGTGGCATACATCCCCCTTAGTTAATTATTTTAGATGAAAGGGGTAGCTTGTTGAACTAGTTATGTGGGGAAAAGGGTTGGCCTACATCAATATCAGGGGTTTATGTACAACTTACAAGTATGTATGTCCATATAAAAGAGATGAATACCACTATGAAGTGTGCCAAGTAAGGCAAGAGTCTTTTATTTGGTAGAAATATATTTGAGGTTGTCCCCTCGAAATGGTGTTCCCATATTGCTAAGATCTTGTGGAGTTGTTCCTTATTTAAGGAGTATTGTACGATATTGCTCTACCTTAAGAGTATCATTCTATCCCCAGGTATACTTTACAACACATCTTAACTCACAAATAACTTGACAACAATAGAACACAAAGACCTCTAACAAAAATAATTTTGAGAGATATAATGTTATAAGATATATAACACTTCCACAAAAGTTGACAGATTTTACTCATAAACTTTGGTCTCAAAAATAATGTTATAAAAATATGTGTTAAAAGAATCTGAGTATATGGTGTACTTACACACTAGGTGAATTTCATTGACATATAGTCATCCCATGTCAACTTTTGATTGTCTTTGCCTTTTGCCTCTAAGATAGCATCATGTTCATCCTAGGCCACATTTTTATCCATAATATTATTCATATTGACTTAGATGGGTTGGGTTGACTGGTAAAAAAATGAGTTTACTATGCACTCACCCTAAGATCCTCCAATGATCTCAAAATTTTAGTGAGAAGCTTTACAACAAATACCATGTTTGTCTATGATGTGTCAAAACCCATAAAGAGTAAAAATAGTATCAGATCTACAATAATATCATCAAAAAAGTTTTCTTATTTGAGAAGCATGGTCAAAAGATCATTATGGGCCACTTCTAGATGTTACCTTCTCTCCTCCATACTCTTGTAAATCATCTTTATCAAAGTTTTTCTTACCTACAATACAAACCAGAATGAATTTAGGGTCTAAAAATATTCAACAAAAATAAAACTAAAATTACATCAACTAAACTAGATCCAACACCTTAATTCCTCTAAAAAAACATAAATAATATTAAACTACATTTAGAAAAAAAATCAAAAATAATATTAAACTACAATTTTAGACCCTTATATGGTCACATATGGCCTCCAAAAAATATTGAAAACATCCCATATGTAGAAGGTAAATTTATAGTTGCATTAAAATTTTTGAGGTGATCATTTTGGCATGAATATGGGCTCAAACAGAGCTATGGATTAAAAGTTATGACCTCCATAAGTTTGGCCTCTTTTTCTACATCATTCTCCTCTAGTTGAAAAAAACTCAGCTCCTGCAAGTTGTTCTAATTATACCACTATAATTTATTTTTATAATTATTCTTCAGCTTCTATTATATAATCTAAGATTTTTTTCCTACTCTAATCCTTCTCGTTGTACCAAATACATGTCATAACTTCCTTATCTTGTGTTTACTATCTTCTGATCCAGAACTTGCACTATATTTTCTTTCTTCTTCTTTGGCACATATTAATTCCAATCTACTTATTTATCTTCTTCACCTTCGCCATCTTCTCCATGGAAATCATATAAATTTGAAACATTAAATACTAGGGAGATATCAAAATTATGTGGTAAACTAACCTTATAAGCATTGTTATTGATTCACAATTCTGCATAGTTTAGTTTTCTTGTACTTCAACTTTTTATATGTGCCTTTTGTAAATATCTCTTTCCTCAAGTAAACCATCACTAAATCTCCCTTTTCAAATATTTTTCCCTTCTTCTAAAATCTATTGTTGCTTTATACTTTTCATTATTTTCTTACAACTTTTTTCTTACTTCTTGTAATTAATGTATATGTTTTCCAAATAATTTTGCATCTAACTCATTCTAAAATTGGTAACTGTACCAAATCTAAAACACTCATAGGATTTCTCCCATAAATAATTTGAAATGTTGATTTTCATGTTGATTTTTTCATTTAACTATTATATACAAACTTAGCTTAAATTTTATCCATGTCCCATTACTTGGGCTTCTCTCCAATTGTGCATCTCAATAAATTTCTCAAGCTCATATTTACAACTTATGTCTGTCCATCTATTTGGGTGTGGTATTCATTACTGAATTGTAGCTTAGTCCTCATTTTTCTTCATAAAATCCTCTAAAATGACTTATAAATTTCATATCCCTATCTGATGTAATGGTTTTTAGAACACCATGAAATCTCACAATATCTTTATAAATAGTTTTCAACTCTAGTGACATCATTAGTTTTCTTATATAAAATAATATTAGCCATCTTAGAAAACTTGTCTACAACAATAAAAATTGAATCATTACCTCTCTATTTGTTTAGGAATCTTAATACAAAATCTATACTCAAATATGTCCATGGTCCTGTTGGAACTAGTAATGGCATGTATAACCCTGTATTTTATGCATATCATTTTGCCACCTAACATATCCTGCACCTTAAAACATATATTTTCACATCTCTTTTCATATTTGGCCAAAAATAATTCTCCTCCATGACAATGATTATCTTTGTACTACCAAAATGTCCATTCAAACCACCATTGTGTAATTCTCTTATAATATTGTCTCTTAGAAACCCAATTAGAATACATAATTTTTTCCCTTTGAAGAGATAACCTTCCTACATAAGATACTCTTCATAAACATTACTTGTATTACCTATCAATGGATTCTTGTGTTGTTCAGCTACCTTGAAAAAATCTAGATCAATATCATATATTTATTTAATAAATTCAAATCTAACTACTTCACATACCATAGTAGTTAACAACCCTAGTCACCTACTCAAAGCATAAACTACATGATTCTATTTTATTAATTTGTGCTTAAACACATAAGTATAAACCTATAAGAAAGACACCCACTTTGCATGCCTACTATTTAACTTCTTTTGAGAGTTCACATACTTCAAATCCTCATGATCAGTAAATAGGATAAACTCCTTAGGCACCAGGTAATGCCTTTAATATCTTAATGATTGTACAATGGCATAAAATTCAACACCATAAGTACAAAAAAAAATTCTTACCTCATTCAAATATCACTAAAATATGCTATTATCTTCTCTTCTTGACTCAACATAACACCAATTCTCATAAACAAAGCATCACAATCAACCTCAAACACTTTGCTAAAATCTAGTAATGTTAAAACAGCCTTTTCTATAATTTTATTCTTCAACAACTCAAAGTTTTATGTTGTTTCCCTTATTCACACAAATTCTTTTCATCTCATATAATTTTTTATTGGTGCAATAAGACTACTAAAATTCTTAATAAACTTTATGTAAAATGTTTCTAAACCATGGGAAATTCTTACCTCTGTAATCCTCTTTAGGATAGGCCACTCAACAATTGTCTTTACATTTTCTTCATTCATTCTTTTACCATCTGCTAAAAATATAAATCTTAAAAATACCAAATTATTTTGTATAAACCTACACTTCTTCAAACTTGCATAGAGCTTCTCTTTTAATAACAATTATAATACCATTCTCAAATGTTGTAAGTATTATATTTTAGTCTTACTAAATTTTAAAATATCATCAAAATAAACCACCACAAACTTACCACTATATTCTCATAGCACTATGTTCATCACCCTCATAAATGTACTCAGTTCATAAGATAAATCGAATGGCATCACCATCCACTCATATAAAGCATATCTAGTTTTGAATGATGTTTTCCATTCACCTTCTTCATGAATCCAAATCTGATGGTATCTACTCCTTAGATCAATCTTGGTAAAATATTTTGCATTTTGAAAGAACATCCATCATATCATCTAAATAATGTATAAAAAATATGTACTTGATAGTAATTTTTTGATTGATCTAATATCCACACACATCTTCCACCCTCCATCTTTCTTTAGAGTTATCAATGTTGGTGTTGCACAAGGACTCATGCTCTCCCTTACTACACCCTTCCTCACCAATTCAGTAATCTACTTGTTCAATTTTGCATGTTCTGTTGGACTCAACCTATAAGTTTCTTGATTGGGTAGAGATTATCTTGGAATCAAATAAATATAATGTTGAATGTCTTTCTTTGGTGGTAAACCATCTAGTAACTCATCAGGTATAACATCTGCATATTCTTTCAACACTACTACTTTTACTGGTATTTGCATCACTTTTATGTCTTATTTTTTTGCTACTAATACATAGAAGCAACCTGTCATATTCATATCTTTGATAAATTATTTTGTATTCGGCATGCTTTCATCCTACCCTTCTTCTTTAAGAGGTAATAAAACTACTTTCACACCAACTTTTCAAAAACTATACATGTTATTTGCTCTATCATGAATTATTTTTCTATCAAATTGTCATGGTCTTCCCAATAAAACATGGCATGCATCCATTAGTATTACATCACACCATATTTAAACCATTGTTATTTTACCTATAGAAAACTTTATTAAACACCTTTTATCTTTTATAACTTCATTTTATTTTTTAAACCATAAAATATGATAAGGATTATGATACTTTTCACACTGTAAACCTAGTTTCTCAATCATGTCTTTAGAAACCATATTTTCACAACTATCACAATTTATAATTACTTTGCATATCTTACCTCCTAAAGTACAGCTTGTTTGAAAGATACTTGTTCACAACTATACATCACCAACTTCTTTATTTTTCACATGTTCTACAACTTCAGTATTTTTTTCTTTTGATTCATCTTCAACTAAATTCAATCTTGGGTGATCCTCTTGCCTCCTTTCTTGATATTAGTAGTTTGTACACTCAAAAACTCTATGCCTTATTCTTCACATATGTAACAAACATAATATTTTTGCTAGTTTATAAACCATCTGCTACCAATGCCATAACTTCATCCTCTTTGAAATCCTCTTCCTCTTTGATGGTATTGAAACCCTTGCCTATTATCTTCTTATCTTTTTATACCACATGATGATTCTCTTGTAGTGGTATGATTTTCACCCATTATGCACTAATTATCCACCCTTTTGGGTTTTCAACTAAGTATCATAATATCCTACCACCCTTTCATTTTTTCAATTTACTAGCATAACTATGTTGCCACCTTTACATGTTTTAAACCATTTTAGCCCTGCTCTTAATGCTTAAGACCATCTAGAAACTTTGAAAATCTTGTGAAAACATAAAATTATGGTGCATAGTACCTACTGGGAGGTTGGTATAATTTTTTGGAATGAATATATAGGAGGATGGTCTAATTTTTGTTCTACTTATGGTTAGACTAGATCCACTGAGTGCACAAGGTCTGCTAGTGGGGTCTGTTGTTGCTAAGTTGTTATTTGTGTCTACATAAATATCTTTTTCTACTGTAGAACTTGTTGAATTTTATGGGGTGGAATAAATTAACATTCATCCATCAATTTAGAAATGAAAACATCAACCTGTGAAATATATTGACTTCTAATCTTCCAGTCTATCATGGCCTCGTACACTAAAGAAAGCAAGATGCATAATGGAATCTAGATCAGAATCAAATTCTGCACATCATCTTTGTAATGGATATTAGTGATTTTTTGTTTGACATATTTAGCTAAATATCTAACACTAGATCATCCAATCATTTTACAAACTTTTGAGCTTGAATGGCCACAAATGTATTGTGCATTGTCTTATATCTCAAGTCTGAAGATTTTACATGGTAGTATCCCTAGAATCCAATAGTTTTCTTGAGTGCACTACTCATTGTTGGCACATTATTCATTTTATATTTAATTATGGATACAAATTTATATACTATAGTGAACTTCAATTGCATAATAGCTAAATATTTATTGAGATGTTAACTTCAATTTAGCATTATTTGAGATATCTATTTAGCTAAGTGCATAATAGTATCTAGGATTTGTTCATATTCTTTGAATAGATCATAAATTGCATTTGTCTCCATCCTTAGAACCTACCCTTGAGTGCACAGTGTTTATAGAAGTTGTGCATCCAACCATTCCTTAGTGAGTTGTGTAAATAAGTTCATGAGTTGATTATCCTTAAACATGACCTAGTCACCAAGAGTTTATGTAACCATTGTAGGACAAGTGATATTAATTATCTACCATGCCTTTGAAAGATAGTTTTTCAATTTTAATTTTTCCTCACATAGCCTCAAAACTTCATACTCCAAGTCTGAGGCTTTTTGTGCAATCGAATCCTGAAAGATAATGGCACCTTCAATCTACTTGGATAGAGGCAACTAAGAAACATCCAAAGATGCTTCCATCACAGTGGTTTCAAGTGCCATGTATGTCATTGAAAGTTTTGCAAGAGAAGGTGTGAATTGATCCAAAGTTATCAAAAAAGTGGTGCACCAAGTAGATGTTTTGGGGACATCCCAAAACCACCAATTATCAATCTAAAGTTTCAAATGTAAACCCTCCCCCTGCACACTTTCTTTCTCTTAGAACATCACGTTGCATCTTCCTTATCTCATGCCTCCTTTTCCTTTTCATATTTATCTTCGGTTTCAACCTTAGCTTTAGCCTCTACCTTAACTTTCACCTCATCTTTAGTCTTATATTTGGCTTCAGCTTTGGGTTTATCCATAGATACTTGGGCTTCAAATTCATGTTTGACCTCCTTTTATTTCTTGTGATGATCCTCATAAGCCTTATCTTTATCTCTAGATGCTTACGTAGTAACTACTTTTTTTCTTGCTTGTCTTTGGCCTATTGTTTAGCTTGAGCCATAGATTTTGCCTCTTTATCCTTCTTTCATTTGTGATCTGCACTTCTTATTATTTTCTTTGTGCTTTACATGGTACATTTTAGTATCTATCCTTTGTCAATTCATAAATATTTTGGTTTTATAAATTGGTATTTGGTTATTTTTAGGGGGTTGTGAACAACGTGGATTTTCTTAAATTATCTAGGTATAAGTTAGTTCTCCAAGTCAACTTATCTATTATTTAAAATAAATTTCATACATATAAATATAACTCACCACTCCATCAAAAGAAAATATGAGCTTAATCGCCATTATATGTAAACAAACGTCCTCTCATATACTTATAATGGTAATTTTAGTAGTAGGAAAGGGATGAAGGAAGTGTCATGCGATGGTCTCAAATGATAGCATGTTGTCAAGTGACACCAAAGCTATAGAATGATAGTAATGTTTTCAAATAATATCAATACTACTAAATGACAATAATGTTGTCTCTCGACAGTAATTCTACTGAATGATGGAAACACTGTCAAATGATAGAAACATTATCAAATGACAATAATGCTATTATTTAACAATAGTCTTTATTGTTTAATATAAATGTTTTTGAACAATAACATTTCTACTGAATGACAACATTATTGTCATTTGGAAACATTTATATGAAATGATAGCATTATTATTATTTGACAACATTAATTTTAAATGAAAACATTGCTATCATTTGACAATATTACTATTAAACCATAACATTATTGTCATTTAAAAGTATTGATGTCAGATGACAACATAGATATAATTTTTTAGCATTGTTATCATTCACCATCAACTCTATCACTTAGTGGTGAAGAGGTGTGATCCATATAAAAATAAGACATAGTCTATTTATGGGTTTTCTATATAGTCACATGACCATGTGGATTCTATGTCCTATTATAATTTGTCTATCCATTTTCCTTCTCACCTAAACATCATCTGTTAACTTTCACCATAATTTCAAAATACATACTTAAATATTCGCTAAATAAAACCCAAGTTAATTTATATATGGGCCACTAAAATTTACCTTGGTGCTTGTTCCTATTGCTTTCTTTTTTCCTCCACTTCTTCAGCCTACTTCATCACATCCTCTACTTCCTCATCTTGATTTTGGAACTTGTCCTCTTCTTTTTTCTACTTCCTATCTTCTTTCCTTTGCACGTCCTTTGGATCATGTGTTTTTTATGTAGTTTCCTTTTTAGGTACCAAACCTAGCCTAATTATTTTTTGAGACTCTTCCCTAACTTCAGGGACATCAAGATTAGTCGATGCTATAGTCTCTTTAAAAAACTCTAATTCTAAAACCATACCTCTATGCATAAATATATTTTTCCTATATGTGGTTGGTGGAGTTAGGATCTATTTTTATTTCTTCACAGCTTGAGTTTGAGTTTGTTGTTGTGCATCTTATGATGGTTTTGCACTACTAAAAACTATTGGTTCCCCAAAATACACCTTTATTTCCCTTATAGCTTAAAATGGTTGATAATATGGGTGTGTGTGTGGTCTTTGCATCAATGGTTGTGTTGGGATTTCCCATTATGGTATACTGACCATCTACGTAGTGGATGATCTTATAGTTAGATCTACTTGAAATATATTGGTTACCAACTTGAATTGAATTTATTCTTGACCTATGATATCAACAATAATAGAGGGTTAGGGTTGAGTAATATCAAACCATAGGTATTGCCTTACCTAGTTATGCACCTGACATGTGTGTACTACCTTCCATAAAAATGATTCCTTTTCTTCCTCATCATATAAATCATTGCCAATATATTCCAATATAGTATTCAAGACTTCTTGATCTTACACTATTAACTCTGGTAAGTCTCACTCACCCACTATACTTGGGACATTTGGATTGTCCAAACATGACTTTATCTGACACGTTGTCTTCTTTAGTGGTGGTGGTGAGGTTCACCACATAGGTGCCTTTCTTTTGCCTTTATATTACTGCGATAAGGCTAATGATGTTTAAGTTGGGGCTTGAGGTTGTGCTTAATATTGAAATTATGCCTATTAAGACATTGGTTTTTATCCTTATAGATGAATATATTGTAGTGGTTTCACAGACCTTGCAGCTAAAGATTTCTACCTCCACACTTCTACTTGCACACCTAATATTGTGATGAAAAATGGCATTGTGGTCATAGTTGGAGTTGATAGCTCATGCGCTTTGATTTTCACCCCATTATGTAGTTTTTTTACTGATGTATGCTACCCTATATATTTCATGACATCCTAAGTGATTAGGGGCTGAGAATTAATTAAGTTTAGGGCCTTAATCCACCATCAATTAAACCTACCCAATTATTCATAATATTGCCTTATTTTTGTCCATGCAATGTTTGTGAAGGTGATGATGGGACACAAATTTGTAGTGACATCAACGGGTCCTTCTAGGGATTTCCAATATGTAAAACATAAAATCAAGACCAAAAACTGATATTAGAAATTATATGAAGTACTTATGAGAACCTTCTCAATATTAATAGTTACTTATGATGACAAAACTTGATCTAATTAAAATCTTTGTGTAGGATTAGCATGTGATACGTGATATTGATGACCCCTTTTTTCCCTACTTATCCTACTTTCTTGTCCACCAAAAATTCTTTGTGATGAATTTGACCAAAAGGTGAATTGAATCATACATTATGGAATCAATTGGTACTCCTCTCCCTACCCTAGTTATGTATTTTTCCCTGATGTTTGAATGAATGGGAGGTGTGGTGGTCTTGTATTCCAAAAGAAATTTTCCATGATTTGGTAAACTTGTAACTCATGTCATAGTTTAGACGTCAATCCGAATTATAATATCTTAGGAAAAATGAGTATCTCCTTAGTTATATATACTTAGGAGGGTAAGTGTCACCTTATCAAATTTACCATAAGATAGTTTCATAATAATTTGACCATAAGATAGTTTGACAATGATTTGACTATAAAAATTATCTTATTAACCATTACATACCTCACTCCATTATTCTAGTCGATACATAAGATGAAGATTTGTTTTGCTTTCTCGAGCTCTTATATGCAATCAGTGTCCTTGAAAATGTTTGGAATGTAGATTACAAAATTCATTTATTATTAGAAGTATGTAATGTTTGTGTGTTGTCTACACCCCTCTTTATATTGTTTTTAGCACTCAGATACATCTTGTCGATTAATTTAAATGTGTTGATTGGTTGTGCATGATTTTTCCTTCCCAAATTTAATCTTACTTGGTGCAACTTGATCTAATAGTGACCTTTTTTCATCTAAAATCCTTGATTGATCTCTTGGTAGTTTCTTAATGTGATGTGATATCTTTTCATCTATCCTATTTATTTTATTATGCCATATATCAATTGCCCACTCAATCCACCTTGGGAAGAAATTAATATATTCAAGTGCCTTGTCATTAATGGTCATTAATGGTCTCTAATGATCATTATTCATCCTTTCATTGTACCTATCTTATCTCTATCACCTTCCTAGACTTATTTCATGACCTTTGGTAGTTGGTGACAACTATCCTTCCTTAGGCTATCTTTGGAAATTTATCATACCTTATGTTTGTAACTACTCCTTTCCAGTTATGATGTGTTGTAATGTAACTATTACATTATATGAATGCACAACCCTAAATAAAACAAACCAATAAAAACAAACAACGTTAAACAAAAACTTAACTACATGGTGCTACAAAGCACCCACCCATTTCATTAACAAAATGATAGAGATTAAAGGTGGTAAGGCATAAGCATATAGCCATTTATTCATCCTAGAAATATGGTTCCTTGAAAATCTTTTAACACTGTAGTACCTTGTTTTAAAACTTCATGTATAATATAGGGTCCTTTTCATTTAATATGTAGTTTTCTCAAGAATGCCCTAAACCTACTATCATATGTCAATACCACTTTCCCAAAATATAATTATTTGGATTGCAAATTACAATCATGCCACACTTTATAACTTTCCTTATGTATCTCATATGTCCATAGTTCCCTTTGTCAAATGTATTCTATTTTAACCAAGTATGATGCCCTTTACTTCAGAGAGTCGTTATCACCAAGCCTCATAATTATTAAAATAACAAGCTTGGAACTATGTATTCTATAAGCATTACTACTTCAAGACCATAAACAAGCTGAAAGGGAGTGAATCCTATTGCGCACTTGTAATTTGTTTTGCATGTGAAATGAATTATAGGAATGCGATCCTCCCAATCATCCCTTTGCACATTACTAATGTTTGTTAGCATTTTCCCTAATACCTTGTTTGATGTTTCATCCTATGCATTTACTTATGGATGATAAGCCATGATTTTGTGTTATGATATCATAAACTCTTTAGTGAGAGTTTTGATAGTATTATTGAGTAAATGTGTTACTCTATCACTAACGAGCTTGATCAAGCATCTAAATCTTGTGATTATATTTTCATATAGGAACTTGGTAGTATCCTTAACACCATAACTTGGGGTCATAGTTTATTTTACCCATATGGTGAAGTAACTAGTTACAGTAATGACATACCACGCATGAATTTACTTACTAAGAGGAGATATAGGCCCAATAAAGTTAATTCCCAATTGTCCACATGATTGTTCTATGAACATAAGAATGAAAGGTATTTCATCACATTTATTTGGCTTGCCCATTCATTGATAGATAATGTAATGCTTAGCTATTATATGCATATCCTAAAACAAGGTAGTCCACCAAAGATCACCCTATAGGATTTTTTTGGTAGTGGTTTCACCTACAAAGTGACACCTTTTAATACCTTGATGAGCTTCCTGAATAAGTTGTGGTCATTCATGCTCTAGTGCTACTTTGCATAGGACATCATCTCTACCTAGCTTGTATAAAAACCCATTTATGAGACTATAAGGTATAGCTTGGGTGACAATTTTATTTTTATCCTGATCCATATAGCATACAAGGAAAGTTCCTTACTCTGATAAATTTGTAATGTCTTTCATATTATTTGGGATTGCAGTAGCTTTGAATAAGTGTGCATCTAAGAATTCATCTTCTATTTCTTCTGGATCATCTACATTGTGTAACTTGATTAGATGATTTAGATCCATATTTTCTCAGCCTGACTTGACATTGATGTGGAATTGAAATTTTTGAAATAGCATAAGCCACTAAGATATTCATCCTCCCAACAATAGCTTGTTAACTATATGTCTCAAGGCATGATGATCCGGAAAGAACTCAAATAGTGTATCCAACAAGTAATGTTAAAACTTTGTATCACAAACACCATATTTAATGCCTCTCTCTCTCTTAGTAGTTTTATAGTTATTTTATGTAACTGATAGATTATTACTAAAACATGTATGAGATGATCCAACCCACCTTCACCTAGTCATGCTAAGATAACTCGTACTATGGTACCAGGAGCATCCACATGTATGTGTAATGGCTTCTTCCAGTCAATAAAAACTAAAATTGGTTTAGTTACTAGCCTTTATTTCAGCTTTATAAATATTGATTAGCATTTTTCTATCTACTCAAAACCATGTATATTTGCATAGCAGCTTCTCTATTGGCATTGATATGGTTGCATACCCTTTCATAAACTTTTTGTAGAATGCTTCCACTTGTCCTGAACCCATGCAGACAGAGGACTCTGAGCTTCTTCCTCTCTGTTATTCCCTTGCCTCCCCCGATGGCTACCAAACTGCCTCAAGACTTTGAGCAGTTTATGTACTAATCAAAACTTATTGACATGAGATAAATTGTGTACAGTTTCAATGATTTCATCAGAAATTAGAGATTCCCAGTTCAGTCACTGATGGTAATGAAAAATCCTGAATTCCCTGAACAAACTAAGAACCCAATTCAGGGTCGCATCCAATAAGAAGATTGCATGTGAATTCAGGGACTGCGACTAAATAAGTGTCAATGATTCTAGAATCCCTCGATTTCCCCCGAAACTAAGGGAACCAAATTTGGAGTTCTGTTTTTCGTTTTTGTTTTTGTTTTTTCGGGTGGCGGAAAACTGTGTGTCGACAACCCGCCAGCGTTGAATTTCTAAATGTGCAAAACGGGTGTTTCCATTCAAATGATTGAGTCGATAAACAAAAATATTTTTAAAATGTTTACAAGATTAAGTAGTCTATGGAATGAATGAAATTTTTTAATGACGTTTACGAGGCTAAGCAGCGTAAGGAATCTGAGAAGAAACCTTCAAGATATTTTCAATTTCTTTTTGAGATCAGATCTTCTGTTATGAATCTTGATCAGTAAACTCGTTGTATTGAGGAATCGAGGCCCCTCGAATAACTCACTAACGCTGTTCGCATTTCAGTTATCAAATTGATCACGAATATCCGCATACGCAGCACACTCAGTGATGTAATGCCATTTCGTTTCAACCACCCATTTGTCGTAAAAAATGCATGATCTTTCGGCCCACTTTTCTTTGGGAATCGTCCACCTACCCAGCGCACATCTAAGACGATGGGACCCGGTCCTCAATTGAGCCACTAAAATCCTCACCTTTCCCCTAAGAGCAGCGCACATATATTCTTTTTCACCATGCTCCCTCGAAGGATTGAACTCTCTAATATAAAACTCTTTTTTTCTGTTAATCTGATTTGACCACATAGGAGTCCTAAATTTATCTAATACAAACTTTTTTATTTCTTCCTTATTGTTAGGACAATCAAGCAAGCTAATGTCCCACTTATCCATTCACTTCTTGTTTTGCTTCATCCACGTCTTTCTTCTACTGTCAAGTCTCTTCCCCAACATCATTTGGGCCAATGATGCTCATCCATATTTTCCACCTTTTTAAAGTAACTTAAAAGTCTTATAATTGTCGATGCCTCTAGTGGGAACAAACCCGCTTCCGCTGAAAGAATCTCATAGAGGATCATCGATTTGATTTTAATATCGCTGGTAATAAGGTGTTTTTGAATTCTTTCAAGTTGTTTCCACTTGTGGTTTGACACGCTGCTCCCCCAAACCTCACACCCATAAAAGACGACTGGCATGACCAGCAGCTCAAAAAGAGTTTTCTTAGTTTTTCAATCCCAAAGTTCGGCTTTCCTACCCTTGTTCTGGAGCAAGTAAGATGCTCTCCACCCACCTAGAATCCTGCTCACCCTATAGGGTATTATAAGAATTGATTGAACAAATAAATTTTCTATTATGACCAATAAAAAGTTTTGAAATAATATAACACTATATGAATTATAAAGTTTAACATTAAATAGTTAGGAATATTTCATCATATGTTCTTATAGGATATTCTATTATTCCAGTAATATTGGTACTTCAAGTGTAACTTACACAAAGTGTTAGGATATGTTTTTTATTAAATTAATATTTACTAGGAATTCGAATCTTTCTATGTTTACTATCATTATGCAATAAATTTACAATGTGTAAATTGTTTTTGTTTGAATTTACAATATATATTACAATATGAATTTAATTTATATGTATCTTGCAATATAAATTATGTATTTTGTAATATAAATTTAAAGAAACAAATTTAATAATGTAAAAAAATTGGAAATAACAGAATTTAAATATATATAGTTACGTTGTCTTTGATGATTCGATATAGGTGAAATTTAAATTCTGTCATTCCATTTTGCACTAACTAAAACCCACCTATTTCTCCACCTTTTTTTATAATTGTACCAATTAATACATATAATATTATATTATTTCAAAACTTTTTATTGATCAAAATAAAAAAAATATTTATTTTATGGATTCTTAATTGTAAAAGCAGTTTTATTTATTAAACTGGTAATAAGTAAATTATGGTATCTCTTTTAAATTAAATCTTTAATGTTAATATTTTTTAGTATTATTATAAAATTATTCTATTTTAATTTAAATATTATTTGAAAAAAATTTAAACTCTAATTTTTTATTTTGTTTATTATTTTTATATGAACATTAAAATGATTCAAATACAAGGTGGTATTTACTATGTTATTAACGTTATTAGATATATTTAACATTTAGTTTTTTAATTATTTAATATTTATGTATTCAACAAATTATATTTTTTTAATCTTAAACTCAAGAACAATTTATACAATAATGGCAAGCATAGACATTAAAAATATCATCCAAACTACAAATTCATACTGGAACATTCAATAATGTTTTTATTATTATTTTTAGATTAGATTAACACTATATTGTAGCATTTCATAATTATACAAAACATCCTTATATTGTATTAGGATAATTATAACTGAAATTTAGTATTTCTACTATATTGCAATTATATAAAGTTGTTTCTCAACTAAAATGGCAGGGACTAGCCACTACATAGCCCTTGTTTTTATTTGACTACTTCGGATTTCATTTTATTTGGAGTTGGTGAATATTTCCCACTTGGCATTTGGGACTTCATTTTTTCTGCTAAATACAATGGCTTGGTAATCTAATATTCAACTTTCTTCTCCACTCTTTTAATGATATATTGCCATAGCCTAGCCAGAGAGCAATCATAGGCAAAAGGAATGCCAATAATTTTGAATTGTTCTCCATGCGCAATCCACTTCCAATTAAAGTGGAGGAGCCAATCAGGCATACACATCATACTTTGTCTGAAACATTGAGTATTACTCCATTGCAAACTAGATCCAGAGGCCAAACAAAAAGTAGTAAGACACTTCATAGCTTCTAGGAAAGTTTGCTCTTGTTCTTCAACGGTGAGGAAAGTGTCATCTACAAAATGCCCATTGATGAGCTGGGAAGAGTAGTCGGGTAAAAATATTCCTTGAACCAAGCCCCTCTCAGCCTTAAAGGTAAGAAGATATCCTAATGCTTCTATGAAGAGAACATATAACATCAAAGCAAAAGTGCAACCTTACTTGATGGAGAGTTGAAAGAAAATGTTATCAGACTTAGAGCCATTAATGCTCGAATAGGACAAAGCATCTAAAAGTAAAGTTTGGACCATGGAAAAAAAATACTAGCCGAAACCCATAGACTTTAACATCGCAAGGATAAAAATCCATTCAATATGATCGTAGGCTTTTTCAAAGTCAAGCTTGAGGAAAATTGTGAGTTGACAAGAAACTCTAGCCCATTCCCTACCTTCTCAAATGGTAATGAGATTATCAAGAATATACCTCCCTTGAATAAAATTAGTTTGTTCAAGTCTAACAATTGCAGGAAGAATAAAGTGGAGCCAATTGCCAAGAGCTTTGGCAAAAAAAATGTAGGAGGCATTCAATAGAGTGATGGGCTGCCAACTAGTAATGAGTTCTAGATCACCTATTTTGGATATAAACTAAATATCATCTTGATTAACTAAAAATCCCAAAGAATGTCTTGGTAGGGCTTCTTTATAAACCTGAAGCAAGTCTGACCCTACAAACTCCCATGTAGCCTTATAAAATTCACATGGGAAACCATAGAGGCCCAAGGCCTTATCATTGCTCATGCATTGGAGGGACTATGTGAGATCTTGGAGGGTCATGGGCAAGTCACAGAGTCATTGGTTAATTGATTTAACTTTAAGAGGAACCATGTTGAGGCATTCCTACAGAGCTCGATAGCTTTCTTTTGTGACCTCCTAGGCTTTGAACACTAGTTGGTAGTGCTTCAAGAAAGCTAAGGCGATGTCTGGGAGGGAGGTGAGCCTAGTTTGAGCTGACTTGATGGCCTTGATATGATCATGAGGTTGTTTGGCCCTAAGGGACTTGAAGAATTCTTTTTAGTATTTATCTCCAACCTCGATCCAATGTAGTAGTGCACAATTGTGCCCTCTGGCTATGTGGGTATCTGCCACTTTAATGTGGTGTTTGAGGGAGGTAGCAAGATTATATAAATGAGTATCAAAAGGATTAAGCTTAATAAGGGAGGAAACCCTCTAGAATTCCTTGAGTGTAACCTCGACACTATGCTTCCTAGCATGTAACTTGCTTCCCATAGTGGTAGAGGAAGGTGGTGGTGCATAGAATGGCCTCATTCCACCACTCAATCCAACTAGAAGCGTAAGGAGGTCAAGGGACCAAGTATCAAATCTGAACAATCAGATGGATAGTGATAGCATGGCCTAAGAGAGAATTATTGAAGATACACTGATTACATGGCACCTTGTATAGCCTTGTGACCCATTCCACTCTGCATGAGATAGGAGTATGACCAGAGAGCACCAAATAGGAGTGGATAATGATAGTCTGGCCATTATTGTTGGAAAAGAAGAAAATATTTTCCTCTGACATCATATAATGGTTGAGCCTTTGAGCATGTAGTGATCCCTAACATGATAGTTAGACCATGTAAAACAAGATGTGGTATTAATTGAGTGTCATTGGAGAAGTGGATCGATAAGACCCCATTTATTCTTGAACTAATACCATGCTTCTTGTTCCTCAATGCACTATCTCATTGGCAAGGCACCAACTTTATCCTTGGAATGCACAATCATATTAAAGTCGTTGGCCACTAATCATGTGGCAATAGGGAGGTTATTAGTTAAGGATCACCAAAACAAAGATCTATCAAGACCATCATTAGGGGTGTAAATGTTGAGGATGCCTAAGTAATGGGCTTCAATATCTAAGAGTATCCACACAACCCAGTGTGATGGGTCTTCCCCCATGGCAATAATGAAGGGGAAAACTTAGGCAAAACTAATATGTTGAGACTGCCATGTCCATCCTCATGTAAAGTGGAAAAATAGGTGGTGTCATGCCAAATACAGTACAATGATGTCTACAAAAGAAAACTTAAAACCTTAACTTCCTGTAAATAAACAAAATCTAGAGCACATATTTGTTGATAGGCAATATGCACAGAGTGCTTTTCAAGAAAACTTTATAAGACCTTGAACATTCCTTGATAGCAAGTTCATTAGGAAATATCATCCATGTGGAACTCCCCCTATTTTTTCTCAAAATCAGCTAAAACTACAAAACTATTATGTTGGTCTGGGTGAGAAGAACCTCCCAATATGATGGAGTAGCATTTATCCCTATGCTCGCATTGGGGAGAGTCATCACCACCACGGGGTGGGATACATGACCATCAAGAGAAAGTCATTGGTTAAGGATATCCCAACAAGAGGAACCATAAAATCAATGGGATTGCTAGAAACTAGGCTCTGCTAGGCCTGGGGGACCTGAGCATCAGGGGGAGGCGAGGTAGGTATCTCCCGAGAAGGCTTGATTATTGGAGAAGATGCTATCAGAGAGGAGGGTTTTGACCATGGCTGAGGTTTTTTAGAGTTGACTTTGGTCCAATCGTCCCCATTTTTCACCACCTTAGACTTATTGAGTTGCAAATGGGTCAAGGAAAGATTTGAACATCTCATAAGGGGGCAACCTCTGATATGATGGTCGGATGCTTGACAATAGAAGGAAGTGTTATGTAGGTTTAAGTACACCACTTTATGTGCCCAATGGGTGTCTCCAACTTGGATATCAATGAACTCCTTAGGGTCTTTGGATAGGTCCACCTTGACACAAACCCATTTGTTGGAGTGAGAGGATAACCACTTGGGTTGTTCCTGGCAAACAATGTGCCCAATGGGCACAAGGATTTACTCCATAAATAACCAGAGGTGCACCAATAAGCCGATAATCTCGACTCAGATGGGGACTCTCAAAGAGGCTTGATCGATGGCTTTGAATTCACAAGTCCAGTTGGATAAAATTAAGAGCATGTTTCATAGAAACCAAAAACTTGATTTGGCAAGGAGAGTTTGGACTTCAAACAGATCTTCAAAAGTCAAAACGAAAAACCCTTTGGTGAGGTTTTGGATTCTGACCACATGGACACCTGCAAGGTCCCATTGGTGGCGAAACCAATTCTAGAGAGACTCTTCTGAGGGGACCGAGCCTATAAAGCAGACAATAAGTGAGAAATTCTCATATCATTTACATGCATTTTTAATAGTATCACCAAAAAGACATACCTTTGGTTGAGAGGGAAGGGCAAAGGAAGTACCTCATCGTAGGCCTTTGGCACAAACGTTTGAGCTCTTTTGGGTGTCATTCCTCTTGTCTTCTACAACAACAATTGTAGTTGAGAGTGGGGAAGTCATTATATAAGGTTAACCCATCGATAAGGCAGAGTGTCGATTGAAATTAATGTGCAAGATCCCTAGAAAGTTCCACAAAATCAGTATGTAAAGAAGGCAAGAAAGCACACAAGGAAAGACAAGTTGACCATGGAAACCCTTACAGAGCTAGTTTCATCTTCTTTCAATATAATATCAATGATTGGAGGATTTTAGTAATGTTTATGGGATTAAAAGCAATAAGAAATGCCTTAGAAAAGCCTTATCGTCAAGGTAAAACTAATGGAATCACTTTTTAATTATATATTTATTTTAGCTAATCAAAATGTTGGAAATGCATATCATGATAAGAATTATAAAGTTTGCTTAAAATTTTCTATATTAATAATAGAATATTTTGTAGATGTTACTTGAGAATACTCTTCTAACTTTAATGCAATTGTAAATGATATTAATTAGAAAATACCACCATAACAATTTTTTAATAATATTTTAATACATAATTTAAAAAACAAACTCCCAAATGACATGTGTAAACAATCCTTGGAAATCGAGTAACATTTTTTTTGCTTCACAAGCTTCTATCACATTCATAATGACAACAAATTCAAGCAAACTGCTCTGAAAATTCCAAGGCAACTTCAATCCCTATTGGGATCATGTTAGAATAGACTTATTTATGGCTATCAATGGGGAACTTCATTATTTTCTCACAAGAGGAGATCCACTACCATTCTTTTTTATAGTCTCCATTAATGGCAAGATCGTGTCAGAATAAACTTGTGGCTCCCAAACAAACAAGAGGAGATCTAGTGCCATTATTTTCTATAGCCTCCATTAATGGTGAGATCATATATCTATTTATGAGATTGAGTGCTCTCCATGTTACGATCATGGTAATATCCAAACATATTCTTAAAGGGAGGACTTGAGTAATACTAGTATACATGGGTCTTTGCTTGGATTCACGTCAAGTCTAGGCCATTGAAAGGTATTATGGTTGTCAAGCCTTTTATTTTTTCACCCATCGACATCGTTATTGCTACCTTGGGTGATATTTACAATGTTGTTCATGAAGTTATAAAATAAATACCATAAGTGTGAATGGAAATTGTAAAGTAAAAGTATTAAATGGAAATTCATGTCATTTTGTACATCTAATCCATGTAAAAGTAGGGTTTCAATATAAAAAAATGCCAAAATGACATGTATATTTATCTATTCTTTCATGTAATTAGATATTTTATATGTTACTTAAATTCAATCTTTTACATAATTATTTTAATATTACAATGTAAAATGTAAGTAATGACATGTTTTTAATCACCCTCTATAATCTATCATCAATCAAAAACATGTGTGAATAACGGATCGAGGCTTTTTATATAAATGTCTGTTAACTTATAAACCAACCATTTGGGCCACCATTATCAACAATGTAGTTAATGTGGTCTGTATTTATAATTTTATAATATTATAAAAACTAATGTCCTTGAGTATATACTAAAACACTAATATTATGCACACTTATGAATAAATATTACCAATGCTATACAACTTAACCACATACTCTGGTTAAGACAACTAATATGATTCATTTATTAGTTACGAATAAACATTATTAATGTTAGGCAACTTGAACACATGGTCTGGTTAAGAGAGTTACCACCTATTAAGTATACGTTTACAAACTAGATTTAATTAATTCAATTTTATGAAATTAAATATAAAACATTTACTACAAGACTAACCACATTACAATTCTTATGCTTGTGGACAAATACTCAACCATAAATACTTTTCAATATAAAAATAATGACTAACCATTACGTAACCATTATTTAATTATATTTTGTAAAATATTTATTTGTTTTAATATTGATTTTATTTAATAAATTTTGATTTAAAAAGTTTAATATTTTATCTAATTTGACATTTTCAAATAATATTCACTTTTAATAAATTTTAAATAATAAATTTTATAAATATAATTAAATATTAACTTTTGCAGTATTTTGTAAGTTAGTTTTTTTTTTGTTTTTGATTTTTTTAATTATTCATAGGGATCAAGGTATGGCCCAATAACTTGGAACTTATTCAACTCATAAGACGAGCACCCTCTACTCAGCTGATTATTTAAATGCAAGGGTAATCGGTCCCCTGGGGCTTAAGGGGTATTGAACGTAGGTGGACACCAATAAAAGATTTTTGTAGTTTTTTTTTAATCTCTGGGGACCAAGGTATGGCCTAGCAACCTGGAGCTTATTCATCCCATAGGGTGAACACCTTCTACCCAGTCAACTATGTAAATACAAGGGTAACCGGTCCCCTGGGGCCTAAGGGGTATTGTCCCTAGGTGGGCACTGATAAAGTACTCAGGACCTACCACTTGATCTCACCGCCAGGCTCAATTTTTGCAAGATTTTTATTCATATATATTTGAGTCATTATTTACATGATTTGGCGATTGTAGTGTTTAATAAATAATTCTTGTCTCACAAGTATTACTAATGTGGGATTAACCCAATTACAATTTAATCTTGTATTTTCAATTTAAATTTGAAGGCTTCCATCAGAAAATTCTCATGTATGTTTAATTCATTACCCAAATGATCTCAAGATAGATATAGGTTCGACAATCAAACATAGAAAGCGAAGACCAGAGGCCAAAAGATTGAAGATGGAAGTAGCATAAGTGATTTGCAATGGATCTCAATGGATTATGGAGGATCTCCTCTGTTGCAAAGGAAGGAGATTAGTGCTTGCATGCAAATAGCTTCGTACTTTTACGTCATCCTATTTTTTAGATTTCTTTTTTTGTTTCAATTTTCTCCCAAGACTTTACCATGTGTTAGTTGTTTGTTTCTCTATTTTTTATTAGTTGTTTTCCCGTTACATTTTTTATATTGCTTGACAATGTCATTCCAGGATAATTTTAGAGCTCAATGAGCTTATTTTCTGATTTCTAACTTCTTTAACATTGTTCTTCTGTCTATTTTATAAAAGAGTTAAGTCCTTTCAAAACTCATATTTACCAATAATCAAAAAATTATCTAGATAACCTCTATAAATAATCATTATTTAAATGATATTTTTCTTTATATTTTTTTAATAACAAACAAAGGGACCCACTTTAATACAACCATCATAAATATTTGTTAATAAGAATAATAAAAATCATTCACTACTTTAAACTTTTCTCCATCTAATTCTTGTAAATATATTTTAAAAATAGAATATAGTTATATTATATTTTTTTAAAATATTAAAAACTATTAAAAAAAAGCCCAACATAAAAGCACATCTAAAAATCTAATATAATAAGCCAAACAATAAAGGATTTAGGATATAATGAAAATATGAATATTATTTTTCAATAATATTTTTATATATTTTGTTTAAAAATAATTTAATTATGTAGATATCGATATCTTTATTTTTAAGTTGTCAGTTTTAATTAGAATAAATGTAAATTGATATCATTTTAAAAAAAATTAAATTGTTAAGATTTTTTTCCCCATTAAATATTTGTAAAATATTTTATACTTTGATCACATACAATATATCATTATTTTTATTAATTAAACTTTTGAGATTACATTTTTCTAAGTTTAATCATATGTAATATACTATCATTTTCATTAATTAAATTACAATTTTTTTATACATTTAATTATACGTAAGATATCATTATTTTTATTAATTAAATTATAATCTTTTGAGACTACAAACTTTCGATCATACATGTTTTTGTTAGATAGGATAAACGTTTTTTATTGGAGTTATGAATCGGTATTGGCGCACAACAAAGAACTTTATCTTTATATCAGACAAAAAGTCTGACAAGACAAGAAGCATCGAAGAGAAGTATAATAAACAAGACACTACATAAAAGGGAGCACAACACAACTGAGACAAAGAGAACAGCAATAAGAACCACCTCATTCAACCAAAAGATAGCAACAACACCTAAAACAGAGTAGAATCATCTAGTCTTCTATGAAACCATAGTAAAAGAAGTAAAAAAGATAAAGAGAAAGTGAAAACCAATCAGTATAAATCCAATTAAGAACACCTCAATCCTCAATCACAGAGAAAGACCTATCTTCTCTCTCTTGATAAGGAGGTCCTTCATCGTCTACTGAAAACCATTCCACACCAAATCTATCACATGTTATAGACCATCATTCTCGCTAATTAAGAACCTAACAAGATTACAACCTTTCCTTTTAATATAAATTTAATGATAGTGAAATTAAATTGTATTAAGGGAAATCATTATTGGAAGCTTCCATTTTCCACCAAATCTTATTTTGCTTGGGATAACCGGCTACTCTTTATTGGTGAGCAAATTAATGCTTGGGTGGCAAGGTTGGGTTTAGATTATTAATGTAATTTATTGTTTTTATTTTTATTTTTTATGCTTTTTGAAATGTATAATGATTTATAAATAATTTTTATTTCATAAATTATTTTGTTAATATGAAATTAATTTAATTACAATTTAATTATATATTAATATAAAATTAATTTAATTAAATATTAATATAAGAATAATTTAATTACAATTTAATTAAATATTAATATGAGATTAATTTAATTATATATTTATGTGGGATTTATTTAATTATAATTTTTAATCATGTTTTTTATTTAAGTTATTTTTATCGCATAATTCTCATTAATGTGGATTAATTCAATTAGGTTTGTATAAGGGATTTAATTATATTATATTTTTTTGTGGGATTTTAGTCTTGTGTGTTTAAGTCAATGTGGGGTACCATAGACACTTAAATGATGGCTCCTTTATATTTATTAGTTGTTCAATTGTGTGACTTTAGGATGTTTGTTTACTTGTTTATTATGGGTCTAAATTATGCATTATTGGTACTTTTTTCTACTTTCGATGGTTCGTAATCCTTCTCCCAACCCCGTCTATCTATTGTTTTTTTTCTTTTTTGATTCCCTGTATTTTGAAGCTCTTTGTCAAAAGCGTTAAGGACACTGCTAGGCATCTTTAGAGAATTAATAACATCATTGGGTATATCTAGAGCATTAATAACACTCTAGGACCTCTTATAGAGGGCACTCACTTTCTTCATCTCACTTTTTTAACTTTTCAACACTTTGATGTCCGTTTTGGCACTAATAGGTTTATATTTTGAATTTCATTTGTCTATAAATATGCAAGCACTATATGTCATTTGTGATCAATGATAATAAGCATATCGAGAATTTTAAAGAGAAATTATTGAGCAATTGCTTGCATTTTAAAGAAATCACACAATCATTAGAGGATTCATTATTGTTGTATGCAAGTTCATACTATATCAATTATTGAAGGACACACCACACAACACTAGAGTTTGCATGCTATTATAAATATTATAATGATGAGGATTGTTGTCTGTGATATTATTATTGTTTAGGCTGTTAACAAATATCAATATAGTTTTTTATTCTCTAGTTTACGACAACCCCTTAAAAATGTGTTTTCCTTAAGATTCTAGGTATTATGGGTAAGGAGAAAATATATGTTTTGCAGGCGTTTAGAGGATGGATGCACAAAGTTGAGGGACCAAAAACATGACAAAATTAAAAACACTATTTTTTGTATGCAAAGGGCGTACGCTTTTTTTCCAAAAAACTCGTGCTTGCATTTGCTTGCCATGGTGCTAAAGCAATCGGGTGTATGCCCTTTGTGGCTCAAAAATGGTACACATTGTTTGTTAAAAAGACTGTATGCCCTTTCTAAAACATAATTTTATCCCCAACTTCTGCTAACCCATGTTTCCTTATAGGAGCTTGGAGCTTCTATGTTTTGGATCAAAAGAGGATGTGCATGCTAAATTTAGCTTGCCTTGCATCCCAACAACTTGATTCCACATTTTGATCACAGTCTCAGGTATGTTTTTTAATTAAATTTTGAATTCAGGGTTTACATTTATATATATTTATGTTTAGGGTATTCAAATTAAATTTGCATTTCTCTCACACTGCATGAAGGAAACCTTTATTTTTATAATCTAGATACAAAATTTGATGGAATCATTGCCTGAAGAAAATCTTGAACAAAATCTGATTAAAACCCTCAACATTTTGACTTTAGAAAAGAAGAAGTTGAATCATATGAACAATGTAATACAAAACAACAATTATAAATCATTATCCATAGTTTGCATCACTCTCCGAGTCATAGTGCATGCAATTCACTTCTCAGTACATTGGAGGCTATTTTTTATGAAGTGAGAAATGTCACTTCCCAACTTGATGCAATGTTGCATCAAAAAGAGGTGTTAAGAGAATAGTATTATGATAAATTGTCATATGAGGATGTAAAAAAAAAAATTAACAAAAAAATAAGTGTGTGGTTTGTTTGTTAAGCCTAGATCCAACCAACCACCACAAACGACTTGAAAACACATTATCATTGATTAGTGTGTTTGTAAACCAACAATAATGAGGTTACATTATTTTTTTTGAGAAAACTTTATTGTGATTTTTTTCTACAAGAAATCCCAAATTATTTTGACATTAAGGCCTCCCAAAGTAGGGGAGGTGGGTCCTCCATTGATAGACCTAATGCCAGGTGGGACCAAAACCACCATGACTGAGTTTAGAGAAAGAGAAGGACAATATAACATACTTCTATCCCTAAAATCTTGCATCATAGTACACATATTGACATCCTTGAAGAAGTTACTAGTCTCACATAGGTTAGGATTGACCATGGGATGCATACACTGAGGAGTTCTACATAGGCTACATGCGGTAGCACATCTTTTAGTGTCCTTCATACTATTGGTGTTATTGTCCCTCCTACTATTGGTGCTAGTGGCTCTCTTATTGGTAGTGGCATAATTAGCAATCATCCTCTAGTTCTTGTACATTATTTCACATCATGTGGAAGGAAATGTACTGGATCTCCTATTCAGATTAGATATACACAGGTTACACTAGTGGATACTAGACGTGCATTTATGCATCACACTAGTACCCAACAATCTATGCCATTTATAGTTATTTTAGCATCTCTAGACAATAGTACAAAATAGTATATTCCATCTACAGTTTCTTTAGCACCTTTGAAAACCAAAATGCATGAGTATATGTCATTTTTTAGTTTCTTTAGGACCTCAAGACACTAACATGCTAGAGTATACCTCATGTATAGTTTCTTCAACACTCCATGACACTAGCATGTCAGAGTATATGCCATCTGTAGTTTCTTCACCACCTCCCATCAACACACAACCAACTTTTAGGGCTTATCTATTTCACCATCTATGTGTGACACACATGTTTAAATATATGTTATATAATATCAAGTTTGTATTTTAGTATATGTTTACTTAATTGACTAATATTTGACTTCTTTCATTTGTTGCTTGTATAGATGATCACTGATATCTTAGGTACCTTAGATAGCTTATATTCTATTATTGAGGATGCAATTAGCACTACAATACCCTACACTCAAGTTTGGAAAGTTAAAAATTAAATAAAATTGTTATTTATGGTTTAAGTATTTTGTATACACCATAGTTTTAGCACAAAAGGAATAATTTTTCTCTCTTTATATATCTCTCTCTCACTCTCTCTTTATGTACAGAAGGAATAATATTAATTTCAATTTATTGTAAATCAAATTAGTTTTATTTGATTTATAATTGGCCTCTTTCTTTGTTGGTTTTATAGATGATGAGAGATGTTATGGGTACCCCTCATGGATCAGAACAATGTTTGATTGATATTGTAGTTTCATTCTAAGATCCACTATCTCCCCAACAATACCTAATTCAGAGATTGAGACTAGTCAGAACACATAGTAAAATTATTTTTTCACTTCAAGTAATGATACTCTACATCATATTGATATTTGTATGCAAATCTATATCTAACCCTATAAGTATGCTCCATAGGATTCTCCATCATGGATATATTCATAGTCACACAACCCAAGACATTCGTTTAGGTGGCATGCCATGAGTCTAGGATCACCTTGTTGTAAAATTTTGTTCTTGGAAACTCTATCATTTTCCATATATCATTTTAATGCATTAAAATTTCTATTTCATATGTTGTGCAGGTGTAACAATTTTTTGAGGTTGTGGAAGAGACATTTGGTCTTTCACATGTTGAGAGGAGAGTTTATCCCTATA
Source organism: Torreya grandis (assembly GCA_037957365.1). Lineage (NCBI taxonomy): Eukaryota > Viridiplantae > Streptophyta > Pinopsida > Cupressales > Taxaceae > Torreya > Torreya grandis. The sequence continues at coordinate 6,047,562 of JARHVA010000038.1, read as the reverse complement.
ATGAGTCATGAAACACCCTTGATTCTACATCTATGGCAAGGAAGCATAATTTATTTGAAGGTAATGAGGATCATGAGAGCTAGTTGTTTTGCTAGGGGTAGTTGTAGGCACAATCTATTTTGTATGCCGATGTGGCCCACATTGTATGCCTATATGACACATTTTGTATATGTATATTACAGTCTAGATTGTAACTTGATATATACTATTTTTGATGTCACTATGACATAATTTTGATACACGTATATACTATTTAACATATTGTTAGGGTGTGGAGCTAAAAGCTTCACCAAGGAGCACAGTAAAACAGCAGAGGATCGGCCGATGACGGTCACAGGCAAACAGGCAGGAACGGGCGTCGGTTACCTATGTGTCCAGAATGTTATTTCCGAGGACAGAAGCGAGTGTTTGCATGATGAGTTTAAGTCTTAGTCTTAAGTTTGCGTTTCTATTATTAGCAAGATTGTTTTTAGAGCCCTTGTTCAAGAGGCTTAACTGTTGGTTGTAAGTGCATGCTCAAGTTTCCTTATTCTATATGTAGGAAAGATCTTCTTAGCTTATTTTGTGAGTATGAGTAGAACATTGTGAATGTTTGAAGGACAGTACAGAGTTGTATCAATCCAGGTTGTTGGAATTGATTGTACTTGAGAGAGAGAGAGGTCTTGAGGAATAGAGATCTAGTGAGAGATCTTGTGCATCTGAGAGAGGTGTGGAAGAAATAAGTTTCTTCAATTGTATTCCTTTTGTAAAGAGTTTTAATACAAGTTTTCAGGGTGGTTTCTTGTATCTCTTGTTCTGTGCTATTTATCATTCTAGTTACTTATCTATCTGATTTATTTCCATGTTTATTGCTTTCACAAGTGTAATCATTGTTGGTTGATCCCCAACAAGTGGTATCAGAGCTCAGGTTCACTAACAGGTGGTTCAGATCTATGTAGTGTGTTTGGATTACAGGTTGCTCACAGGGGTTTCTGCAGGGATTTCTGTTTGAGTGGGAGAAGCAATGGCAGAAGAAAGTAAATTGAGAATGGAAAAGTTTAATGGCAAGAACTATCAACATTGGAGAATGCAGATAGAGGACTATCTATATCAGAAAGATCTTTACTTACCGTTAGGTGGGATTGCAAAGAAGCCCAAGGACATGGAGGATGAAGAATGGGAAGTTCTTGACAGAAAGGCTCTGGGGTCTATAAGACTGAGTCTAGCATCCACTGTGATATCTAATTTGTCATAGGCAAAAACAATGGTAGAGTTAATGACTACGTTAGCAAATTTGTATGAAAAACCCTCCGCTTCTAATAAGGTATATCTTATGAAGCAGTTATTTAATTTGCATATGCAAGAAGGTGGATCTATATCTAATCACCTGAATGATTTCCATGGAATTGTTAATCAGTTAAGTTCAGTCAATATTGTATTTGATGATGAAATAAAAGCTCTTTTAATATTATGTTCTTTGCCTGAAAGCTGGCATGGCTTGGTAATGGCAGTTTCTAATACTGCTTCTGCTTCGAATATTTTAAAAGTAGAGGATGTTGTTAGTGTTATCTTGAATGAAGAAATTCACAGGAAAAGCACAGAGGAGACATTTGGGAACGCTTTAAATCTTGAGAGCAGGGGAAGGCAAAAAGAAAGGAGCAAGAGGAGATCAAGATCTAAGTCTAAGGGAAGAGGCAGATCCAAATCCAGAAATGGCAGAAGGCAACAATGCTGGAACTGTGGAAAGTTGGGGCACATAAGCAGAGATTGCTGGTCAAAGCCTAAGGAGGACAATCAGCACGAAGGAAAGGAAGAGGCAAAGGTTGCAGGTATTGCAAAAGATGCTCTAATTTTCTCTTTGCATAATAATATAGAATCTTGGGTATTAGATTCTAGTGCATCTTTCCATGCTACCCCTAACAGAGAATATTTCAATGACTATATCCATGGAGATTTTGGAATAGTGTACTTAGGGGATGATGAGCCTTGTAAGATTATTGGAAAAGGTAAAGTGTAGCTGAAGATGCAGAATGGCAACACATGGGTGTTGAGAGATGTGATGCATGTTCCTAGCTTGAAGAGAAATTTGATTTATGCAGGAAAGTTAGGGGATGAGGGTTGTACAGTAACTCTCACAGCAGAATCTTGGAAGGTGACCAAGGGTGCACTTGTTATGGCCAGAGGTAAGAGAGAAGGTACTCTCTATTTGTGTAATTGTGTTACTAACAAATCTCCTTCTGTACTATCTACTTCAGATGTGGATGCTAAATTGTGGCACTCAAGGCTTGGCCACATGAGTGAGAAGGGGATGTCAATTCTTAAGTCTAAAGGTATGCTTTCAGATTTGAAAAGTATGGATCTAGAATTTTGTGAGCATTGTGTATTTGGAAAATAGAAAAGGGTTAGTTTTCTCAAGACTGGGTCTACTAAGAAAAGGCATAAGTTGCAGCTTGTTCACACAGATGTGTGGGGACCGGCTCAGGTAGCCTCTATTGGAGGATCACGGTACTATGTTACGTTCATAGATGATGCTACAAGAAAGGTATGGATCTACTGTATTAAGAAGAAATATGATGTTTTTGAGACTTTTAAGATTTGGAAAGCTATGGTTGAGAATGAAACAGGCAGAAGATTGAAGTGCTTGAGATCTGACAATGGCGGTGAGTTCTGCAGTCTTAAGTTTAACTGGTATTGTTATACACATGGAATCCGTAGGCAAAGGACGGTTCCAAGGACACCTCAGCAGAATGGAATTGCTGAAAGGATGAACAGAACAATCATGGAGCGTGCAAGATGTATGAGATTGCATGCTGGGTTGCCCTTAGAGTTTTGGGCAGAAGCTGTTGACACCACAGTGTACCTGATTAACAGAGGACCCTCTACAGCTCTGGATGGTGGAATTCTAGAAGAGGCATGGACAGGTAAAAAGGTAGATCTCTCATATCTCAAAGTTTTTGGTTGTGAAGCCTTTGTGCACATAGATAAGGAAAATAGAAAGAAGCTTGATGCTAAGTCTATGAGGTGCACGTTTATTGGCTATGGCTCAGATGATTTTGGTTTCAGATTTTGGAATCTAGGAACTAACAAGGTAATTAGGAGCCGTGATGTTGTTTTCAATGAAAAAGTGATGTATAGTGATCAGATGAGGAAGTTGAATCAATCTGGGTAGAGCAATGGAGAATTGGATGAAGTGATGGTCCAAAATGAGCTCGCGGGAAAAAGAAATAATCACTTACAAGAAAACACAGAGACCGACGTCGACAGGTTAGAAACTGACGTTGGCAGTATAGAAACCGATGTCGATCATACAGAGACCGATGTCGGCAGAACAGGCACCGGCGTCAGTCAGGAAGAACCGGCGTCGGCCAGTAACAGGTCTACAGGTGGCCGAGGTCGGTCACTGTCAGAAAATTTGGGTGGACAGCGTGTTGAGAAGGAGTCCAAGACACCCATCAGGAGGTCAGAAAGGGTAAGTAAGCCTCCAATTAGATATTATCCTTCTTTTTACTATTTATTGCTAACCGATGGTGGAGAACCAGAGAGTTTTAAAGAAGCATTACAAGTGGAGTCCAAGAGTCAGTGGGAGCGTGGCATGGCTGAGGAGATGGAGTCCTTGAGAGAGAACCAAACATGGGATTTGGTTGAGTTGCCAGCTGGTAAGAGGACACTGAAGAGCAGATGGACCTACAGGTTGAAGGAAGGTGAGGATGGACAGATGAGATATAAGGCCAGGTTGGTAGTGAAAGGATTTGCACAAAAACCAGGTATTGACTTTGGTGAGATTTTCTCTCCTGTTGTTAAGATGACTTCTATAAGGGTTGTATTGTCTTTGGTTGCTTTTGAGGATTTGCATCTTGAGCAGCTAGATGTTAAGACAGTGTTTCTTCATGGAGATTTGGATGAGGAAATATACATGGAACAACCAGAAGGATTTGAGGTCAAGGGTAAGGAGAAGTTGGTGTACAGGTTGAAGAAAAGCTTGTATGGCCTCAAGCAAGCTCCTAGGCAATGGTATTTGAAATTTGACAGGTTTATGACTGAGCATGGCTACAGTAGGTGTCAATCTGACCATTGTGTATATTTTAAGAGATTTGATAATGGTAGATATATTATTCTATTGTTGTATGTAGATGATATGCTGGTTGCAGGATCACACATGCAGGATATCTCTGAGCTTAAGGTGAAATTAGCTCAAACGTTTGCTATGAAGGATTTGGGAGCAGCAAAGAAAATCCTTGGTATGAGCATTAAGAGAGACAGGAAAAATCACAGGTTGATATTGTCTCAAGAGGATTATGTGGACAAGGTGTTGAAACAGTTCAATATGCAGGATGCTAAACCAGTAAACACACCTTTGGCTGGACATTTTAAGTTGAGTAAAGAACAATGTCCTAATTCACATGATGAGGTAGAGTACATGAGTAAGGTTCCATATTCTTCTGCGGTAGGGAGTTTGATGTATGCAATGGTGTGTACTAGACCAGATATTGCCCAAGCAGTGGGAGTTGTAAGTAAGTATATGGCCAATCCAGGTAAGGAACATTGGAAAGCAGTTCAGTGGATCCTTAGATATCTGAGAGGAACTAGCAGTAGACACTTGTGCTATGGAGGTTCAGATACTTCTCTACATGGTTATGTAGATTCAGATATGGCAGGTGATTTGGATGGCAAGAGGAGCACCACAGGTTATGTTTTTACTGTAGGTGGAACGGCGGTTAGCTGGATATCAAAGTTATAGAAGGTTGTTGCCTTGTCAGCTACAGAAGCAGAGTATATTGCAGCCACAGAAGCTAGCAAGGAGATGATATGGATGACACAGTTCATGGAAGAACTTGGAAGGGAGCATGGGAGTTGTAGATTGTATAGTGACAGTCAGAGTGCAATCCATTTGGCTAAGAACTCAGCCTTTCATTCAAGAACCAAGCACATACAGCTAAGGTACCACTTCATACGGCAGGTATTGGAAGATGGTGAGTTGAAGCTGGAGAAGATCCATACAGATAGGAATCCTGCTGATATGCTAACCAAGCCAGTTACTAAGGAGAAGTTGAATCTTCATTCAACTTCTGTTGGTCTTCATGATTGAGTTGAAGATGGAGCTAGAAGATGTTGTTGTACAGGTACTGGTGTAGCTGTTTATCTCCAAGTGGGAGATTGTTAGGGTGTGGAGCTAAAAGCTTCACCAAGGAGCACAATAAAATAGTTTCGGGTTTACATAGTCATTGGCGTCGGTCAAGACCGACCGACGTCGGTCAGGAGTAGTTAAAGAAATGCCGGCGTCGGCAGAGGATCGGCCGACGACGGTCACAGGCAAACAGGCAGGAACCAACGTCGGTTACCTGTGTGTCTAGAATGCTATTTCCGAGGACAGAAGCGAGTGTTTGCATGATGAGTTTAAGTCTTAGTCTTAAGTTCGCATTTCTATTATTAGCAAGATTGTTTTTAGAGCCCTTGTTCAAGAGGCTTAACTGTTTGTTGTAAGTGCATGCTCAAGTTTCCTAATTCTATATGTAGGAAAGATCTTCTTAGCTTATTGTGTGAGTATGAGTAGAACATTCTGAATGTTTTAAGGACAGTACAGAGTTGTATCAATCCAAGTTGTTGGAATTGATTGTACTTGAGAGAGAGAGAGGTCTTGAGGAATAGAGATCTAGTGAGAGATCTTGTGCATCTGAGAGAGGTGTGGAAGAAATAAGTTTCTTCAATTGTATTCCTTTTGTAAAGAGTTTTAATACAAGTTTTCAGGGTGGTTTCTTGTATCTCTTGTTCTGTGTTATTTATCATTCTAGTTACTTATCTATCTGATTTATTTCCGCGTTTATTGCTTTCACAAGTGTAATCATTGTTGGTTGATCCCCAACACATATCTAGATGTGAATCATACATTGTTATAATTCATGTATACATATTTACTTCTTATATGGTATTATTATTTTTTGAACATGTTATTGTCACATACATGTTATCCTTTTGAAAGTATTCATAAATGAAGTTGTTTTCAAGTATGGTTGTGTGAATGGTCGTAGATAGTTCAAATGTTTAACTTTCGTGAAATTGATATAGTGATGTTATAATAGGTATAATGTAACTATTTTATTATGCACATCTATGTTATGATTATTGATCTATGTGATGGTTTCTTAGCATTATCATAGATTTCATTAAATAAAGAAAGAAAGAACCAAATTATATTAACATCCACAAATGACCAAAAGTAAGTAAATTGTTTCACCTTCATGTGTATTCAAAACTTATATGACATCATTGAAGCTCTTTCTGTATTCTCAATGATAATCTAAATGATCCATAATTCCTTTACATTGTATTCATATTTCTTGACAATGTGAATTAAATAAACTAGTCCAAATAGCAATGAGGGGAAAATATAATCCTACGATCATGTGCCAATGTAGACTAGAGACAAATCTCATTGAATGCCTCTATCAGTGCCTAAAGTGGAGGAATCATATATTTTCATTGGCTCTATATGTGCATATATTTTAAATCACTCTCTTTACCTCTATCTCTAAGCTAAATTTAAATTTTTATTAGCATTCTTTATTATAGTTGGAAGTCTCTCCTTCTAACTTGTTTCTCTAATTGACTTGGGCAAAGTCATGAGGGGTAGAGATGGGTCGTAAGTGCCTATAGTTGCATAAGCGAGTCCTATGAGCACTCCTTAGAGAATTCCATGCCACTCATGATGAGAAAGACATAACAAAATGTTTTCTCTCATAGCCAAATTTTAAGGGACCAAAAGTTGACCAGTGGGAGGCATATCAGTTGACTCATTAGCCCAATTGATAAACTATCTGCAAGGACACATCTGGATGGGTGTATTTATAGGATTGAATAGCCTCCATTTAATATCTATTGAGACCCAAGGTTGAAATTTATAATCAATTAGATGAATCCTTGAAGAGAAGCTTCTCATCCCTGAGTAGGAAATTAGAGCAAAATTAGGGCATGCATTATAAGGAGCTATGACGGGTAAAGATGAGCCATCAGTGCCTACAGTTACATGGGAAATTGCTTTGAGAATGTTTTGAAGTATTCTTTGCCACTCAAGCTGAGGGAGTCATGGTGATGCATTTTATATTACAACCAAATATCTCTTAAGGGACCAAAAGTTACTTAGTGGGAGGCATATCTTCATATTAGCTAGCCTAATTGATAAACTATCTTTGTAGATGCATCTAGATAGGCGTATAAATGATATAATGGAATTAGACCAAAGAAAATCCTTGAGAATTTTGGCTAAGATATCATAAGATGGTTTTGAAAGATCCAAACAAGAAGAATAATAGACATGGGTAGTAGCCAGAATCTTGGTGCTAATTTAGAATTTCCCTGCTAAATATAATGGTTTGGTAATCTAATATTCAATTTTTTTCCACTCTTTCGATGATATATTTCCATAACTTAAATGGAGATTAGGGAAAGGAAAAAGGAATAGCAATAAATTTGAATTGTTATCCATGTGCAATCCCCTTTCAATTGAATTGTAGGAGCCAATTAGGCATAGGCATCATACTTTGTCTAAAACATTGAGTCTTACTCCATTGCAAACTAGATCCAGAGTCCAAACAGAAAGTATTAAGACACTTCATAGCTTCTAGGAAAGTTTTCTCTTGTTATTTAATCATGAGGAAAGTGTCATTTGTAAAATGCCCATTAATGAGCTGGGAAGAGTGGTCAGGTAAACAGATACCTCGAACCAAGCCCCTATCATCCTTAGAGGCAAAAAGATAAGCAAACATTTTTTAGGACCATCATTAGGGGTGTAATTGTTGAGGATGAATAATAAATGTCCTTCAATATCCAAGAGCATCCAAATAAACTGGTGTGATGGGTCCTCCCTCGTGGCAATAATGAAGGGTGAAAACTTAGGTGAAACTAATATGCTGACACCACCACATCCATCCTCATACAGAGTTAAAAAATGGGTGACATCATGTTAATTACAACACAAGGAAGTTTATAGAAGAAAACTTAAAACCTTAACTTCTTATAGACAAACAAAATATAGAGAACATATTTATTAACAGGCAACACACATAGAGTATTTTTGGGAATACTCTATAAGACCTCGAACATTCTATGATAGCAAGTTCATTAGGAAATATCATCCATGTGGAACTCCCCCTGTTTGTCCTCAAAATTAACTAAAACTATAAAACTATTACACTGTTATGGGCAATAAGCACCTCCCGATATGATGGAATGACATTTAGCCCCATGCTTACCTTGGGGAGAGTCACCACCACCATAGGGTGGCCTACATGATCGTTGAGAGAAAGTTACATTGGTTGAGGATATCCTAGTGGGAGGAACCATACAATTAAGGGAATTATTAGAAACTAGGCTCTGTTAGGCCTAGGGAATTAGAGCAACATGTAGAGGTGAGGTAGGTATCTCCTGAGAATGCTTGATTACTAGAGAAGAAACTAATTTTGAGAGGAGGGTTTTGACCCTAGCTAAGGTTTTTTAGAGTTGACTTTGGTTCAACCATACCCATTTTCCATCACCTTGGACTTCTCAAGTTGCAAAGGGGTCGAGGAAAGATTCAAAAGTCCCATAAAGAGACAACCTCTAATATGATGGTCGAACACTTGATAATAGAAGCAAGTGTTAAGCAGGTTGAAGTACACCACTTTCTATATCCAATGGGTATTACCAACTTAGATATCAATAAAATCCTTTAGGTCTTTGGATAGGTCCACCTAGAGACAAACCAATTGGTTGGGGTGAGAGAACTACTTGGGTTTTTTCTTGGAAAATAATGTGCCTAATGGGCACAAGGATTTGCTCCATAAATGACCATAAGTGCACCGGTAGGCCAAGAATCTCAACCTAGGTGGGGACTCTCAAAGAGGCTTGGTTGGTGGCTTTGAATTCAAAGGTCCAGTTGGATAAAATCAAAAGCATGTTTAACAAAAATAAACAAATTGATTTGGTAAGGAGAGTTTGGACTTCAGATGACTCTTCAAAAGTAAAAAGGAAAAACCCTTTGGTGAGGTTTCAGATGCCGGCCACATGGACACCCACAGGGTCCTGGCGGTGGTAAAACCAATTCTAAAGAGAATCCTCCAAGGGGACCTAACCAATAAAGTAGACATTAAGCAATAAATTCTCATATCATTTACATGAATTTTTAATAACATCACCAAAAAGACATACCTTTGGTTGAGAGAGAAGGGCAAAGTGAGTACCTTGTCGTAGACCTTCAAGACAAACTTCTGAGCTCTTTTGGGTGGCATTCCTCTTATCTCTGCAACAACAATTATATTCAAGAGTGGGGAAGTCATTATATAGGGCTAGCCTACCCACAGGGTGGAGCACTAAGTGCAATTAATGTGCAATATCCCTAGAAAGTCCCACAAAAATAGTATGTAAAGAAGGCAAGAAAACACACAAGGAAAGTCAAGTTGATCATGAAAACCTTATCAGAGCTAGTTTCATCCTCTCTCAATATAGTGTCAATGAATGGAGGATTTTAATAATATTTATGGTATTAAAAGCAATAATAAGCACCTTAGAAAAGTGTTATTGTTAAGGTAGAACTAATGGAATCACTTTTTTATTATCTATTTTTTTAGCCAAACAAAATGTTAGAAATGCATATCATGATAAGAATTATAAAGCTTGCCTAAACTTTTCTCTATTAATAATAAAATATTTCGTAGATGTTACTTGAGAATATTCTTCTAACTTTAATGAAATTGTAAACGATATTAATTAGAAAATACTACCATAATAATTTTTTGATATTATTGTAATACATAATTTAAAAAACAAACTCCCAAATGACATGTGTAAACAATCATTGGAAATCGAGTAACATTTTTTTTGCTTCACAAGCTTTTGTTAAATTCATAATGATAACACATTCAAGCAAACTGCTCTGAAAATTCCAAGGTAGCTTCAATACCTCTTGGGATTGTGTCAGAATAGACTTGTGGCTATCAACAAGAACTTCATTATTTTCTCACAAAAAGAGATCCAGTACCATTCTTTTTTATAGTCTCCATTAATGGCGAGATCGCATTGGAATAAACTTGTGACTCCCAAACAAACAAGGGGAGATCCAGTGCCATTCTTTTCTATAGTCTCCATTAATGGTGAGATTATATATCTATTTTTAGAGATTGAGTGTTATCCATGTTACAATCATAGTAATATCCAATCACATTCTTAAAGGGAGGACTTAAGTAATACTTATATATGTGGGTCTTTTCCTGGATTCACGTCAAGTCTAGGCCATTAAAAGGTATTATGGTTGTCAAGCCTTTGTATTTCTTGGTCCATCAAGACTGTTATTGCTACATTGGGTGATATTTACAATGTTGTTCATGAAAATTTTAAAAATTAACTATAAGTATGAATGGAAATTGTAAAGCAAAAACATTAAATGGGAATTTGTGTCATTCTTGTAATTCAATTAATTTATTACTTTGATTTCATTATCATTTATATAAAACCATATAAATTTTTGTCTTTTTATTTCTCATTCTTTAGGAAACTATCATAGCATAAATTTGGGTCAATTTTTTTTTTTTTTTATTGTTGTTGTTGTTGTTGTTATATAATTATACTAAACAATAATGAAATACACATTGAAACGTATATTACGTCTACATATCATGGTCCTTAGTGTTGGTCACATGCTTGAAATTATCTCGATCACAACATGAATTATGCATTTCTACCTTTGCTTCCAAATTCAATCTTTCCTTTAGAAATATTCCCCAACACTCATACAAATTCATCATTATTTTATTTTATACCAAAATTAAATTTACAATGCTACAATTCTATTCACTACCAATCTTAATGTTAAGAGATTATATGTATAAACTTTTAGGAGCATCTACAAATATTGTGAAAACTTATTTACTATTCTCAAATTTATTCAATACAACTTCTATGCATTTCATCATGCATGCTCACTATTATTCAATGGCTCATTTTATAGATTTCACAAAATAAGTTGATCGATTTTAAAATTCTATGTTGTACACTCTATCTTAATTAAATGATGATATGGTTCACACACGACTGTACAATTTACATGATTAATTAATAATTAGGATTTTACTAAAAGAATTAAACAACATACATTTATATTATTGCTTTTGTCAAAAATTATATTATTGTCAATTCAAAAAATGCTGAAATGACATATATACTTATCTATTCTTTCATGCAATTCAATACATTATATATTACTTATATTTAATCTTTTATAGAATTAATTCAATATTACAATGCAAAATGTAAGTAGTGACATGTTTCAAATCACCACCCGTAATCCATTATTAATAAAAAAACATGTGTGAATAACAAATCAAGGTTTTTTTTTATAAATATCCATTAACTTATAAACCAGCCCTCTCGACCACCATTGTTGACATTGTAGTTAGTGTGGTCTATATTTATAATTTTATAATTTTATAAATATTAATGTCCTTGAGTATATACTAAAACACTAATACTATGCAAAATTATGAATAAATATTACCAATGCTAGGCAACTTAACCACACAGTTTGGTTAAGACAACTACTACGGTTCATTTATTATTGCAAATAAACATTATTAATGTTATACAACTTAATCATGTGATCTAGTTAAGAGAGTTACAACCTATTAAGTATATGTCTACAAACTAGATTTAATTAATTCAATTATATGCAATTAAATATAAAACATTTACTGACAAGACTAACCATGTTATAATTCTTATATTTATGGAGAAATACTCAATGATAAATAATTTTCAATATAAAAATAAGGACTAACCATTCCACATCCCTTGTTTAATTATGTTTTGTAAAATATTTATTTGTTTTAATATTTATTTATTTTTTAAATAGATTTTGTTTTTAAAAGTTTACTATTTTATCTAATTTAACTTTTTCAAATAATATTCACTTTTAATAAATTTTAAATAATAAATTTTATAAATATAACTAAATATTATTTTTTGAACAATTTTTGTGTGTTTTTTGTAAAATTCCTAGGGATCGAGGTATGGTCCAACAACCTGGAGCTTATTCAGCTCATAGGACAATCACCCTCTGCCCAACTGACTGTGTAAATGCAAGGGTAATCGGTCCCCTAGGGTCTAGTGGGTATTGAACCTAGGTGGGTGCCAATAAAGGATTTTTGTAGTAATTCTTGGGGATTGAGGTATGTCCCAACGACCTAGAGCATATTCAGCTCATAGGATGAATACCCTCTACCTAGTCGGCTATGTAAATACAAGGGTAATTGGTTCCTTGGAGTCTAACGGGTATTGAATCTGGGTGAGCAACAATAAAGTACTCAAAGCCTACCACTTGATATCACCACCAAAACTGATTTTTATAGGATTTTTATTCATATATATTTTAATCATTATTCAAATGATTTCATGATTGAAGTGTTTAGTAAATGATTCTTGTATCACAAGTATTACTAATGTGGGATTAACCCAATTACAATTTAATTTTATATTTTCAATTTAAATTTGAAAGCTTCCATGAGAAATTTATCATGTAATTTTAATTCATTACCCAAATGATCTCAAGGTAGATGTAGGTTCAACTACCAAACACAAAGACTGAAGACTAGAAGTTGAAACGTTGAAGATGGAGGTAGCGGAAGTGATTTACAATGGATCTCAATCGATTATGGAAGATCTCCTCTCCCGTAAAGGAAGGAGATTGGTACTTGCATGCGAATAGCTTTGTACTTTTACTTCATCCTATTTTTTGGCTTTATTTTTTTGTTTTGGGTTTCCCTTGACATTTTGGCCATGTGTTAGTTGTTTGTTTCTCTGTTCTTTATTAGTTGTTTTCTTGTTGCATTTTTTATATTACTTGACAAGTCATTTCAAACTAGTTTTAGAGCTCAATGAGCTTAATTTTATGGGTTTTGGCTTCTTTAACGTTGTTCTTCTGTATATTTTTGTAACAAAGTTAAGCCCTTTTGAAACTCATATTTCTCAATAATCAAAAAATTACTTAGATGACTTCTATGAGTAGTCATTAACCAAATGATATTTTTCTTTATATTTGTTTAATAATAAGCAAGGAACCCACTTTTATACAACGACCATAAACATTTTTTAGTAAGGGGAGGGATAATGAATGTAATTACTACTTTAAACTTTTCACCTTCTATTTTTTTATAAATATATTTTTAAAATAAAAAATAAAAATATAAACGGTCCTAGAATAATATAATATTATAAAATAAGAAATTACGTGACATTTCCCTTAGTAGGTGAAACATCAAAGATAACATGCTTCTTTAAGTAAAAGATTTTGCATGATATTTGTATTGTTTATTCTATGTAATTTTTTTAAATATTAAATATTATATATATATATATATATATATATATATATATATATATATATATATATATATAGAGAGAGAGAGAGAGAGAGAGTTTAAAAATAATTTTAGCATCTTCATCTTTAAATTATCGATTATAATTAAAATAAGCGTAAATTGATATCAATTTTTTTAATTAAGTTATTAAGATTTTTTTTTAAATAAATGGAATTGACCCTTGTTATTAAATATCTCCAAAACATTTATACTTTGATCACACATAATATATTATTATTCTCACTAATTAAATTATAACTTTTGAGATTACAACATTTCTATAAGTTTAATCACATATGATATATTATTATTCTCATTAATTAAATTACAATTCTTCTTATACATTTGATTATAAGTAATATATCATTTTTTATTTAATATGATAAAAATGCTTTTGACCAGAGCAGTGAACCGGTTATGGAGCGCAACGAGGGGCCCAATGCCAAAAAAATGAAAAAACCAAAGAGACAAGGAGAACAAATAAAAACTGCATCATCTGTGCCATATAACCAAGAGTAGCACTCCACTAACATGTTGTTAACCAAAAGAGCTTTTGAGTACAAGCAATAAACAAGCCAAAACAGAAAGGAAATTAGACGATGTGAACCTTCTCCCAGAACTTAGTAGCCTTCAGTAGAAGAGACTCATCCATTAGCTAGGGCCAGCCTCTTTTCCCATCGAGAGAGGAGGTCCTTCATTTTCCATTGTGAGTCATTATGCACCAAGTCTTCTGCCTCCATCCGTAGTCTTTTTGCCTTTGATATTCTACATTTCTTCTTGGTTGTGGATCCAACATCAGCGTTGAGCCTTTCGGGTCATACAAGGGGGAGGGCACATCACAAACAGGGGAGGGGAGGGGGGAGGAAACATGCAAAGGGGAGGTAGTCATAATCGGGGGGAGAGGGGGTGGGGTGGTGCGAAGAGGTCAAGGTGAGGAGGGTGGGGGCGAGACATCATTGATGAGGAGGGCAAAATAAATGCTGAAGCCTTATATAAAACATCATGATTGCACCAATGAAATTCAAGAGTAGAAGGACCTTCTTTCTTCCTCCAAACCTAAAAAGAGGAGGAGGGAGCACAAATAACAGTGGAGCATGTCGCCACTCTACGACCCATTCAATTGCATCAAAAGCAACAGAAGGGGAGGCCTTCATAATTGAGGGATTGAGTTCTATTAACTCAGGAAGAAGTCAAGAGAACCGAGTGAAAGAGGGGTTTGGATAGGTCCAAAAGAGCACACACTTTGATAAATTTTCCTTCTAGCAAATTATCATCAATCCTAATAAAGGAGCCCACTTTGTTAACAAGGAGCTTAATGTGCTCTTTATTCCGTAGGACAGAAGGAATGTGGTATAATCTAATCCAAGTGGGTGTCGAAGAAATTTGCACCAAATAAGGGTTAAAGAAGGCCATCTAAGGATGTAGGAAAATGTCAAACTTGCCAAAGAACCATGGGCCAGAGTTCCAAAGTAAATTTCCATCCTCAGAGGAGTAGAAGATATCATTATTTTCACTAATTACATTATAATCTTTTGAGACTACAATATTTCGATCACATATTTTTTTAATATGGGTAAATGCTTTTGGACTAGAGCTTTGAATCAGTCTGGAACACAAAAGGGAGACCTAGATCTCCTTTACAACCATCACTAACGACCACTACAGATTACACTAACACTATCAGACACGATGCTATTGCCAACATCCCCAACATTGCCAACGACTCTAACAGACCGAACATTACCAATGACCACCAACAATCTAATATACTTTTTCAAATTTAAACTTAAATATATGACTAAACATAACCAAACTTCTTAATTACTCCACCCACATTTCATTAACATCTTTCGATCACACATTATATACCATCATTCTCACTAATTAAATTACAACCTAACGAGATTACAACCTTTCCTTTGAATATAAATTTAATAAGAATGAAATTGAATTATATTAAGAGAAATCATTGGTTTTCCACCAAATCTTATTTGATCCGATAGATGCATGGTCTGCAACCCTGTAAATAATACGGTAGGAAGTTAATGCAAATGTTTTCACAAATAATTGACTGCCCAAAATGAACATCTTTTTCTACTTTAATTAGACGGTGACCGGAGAACCGGCTACCCTTTATTGATGAATAAATTCATGTTTGGATGGAAGCTGAGGTTTAGATTATTCATGTAATTTATTATTTTTTATTTTTGATTTTTTTTTAAAAGTATGTAATATTTTATAAATTATCTTTATTTCATAATTTTTTTATTAATATGAAATTAATTTTATTAGTATAGATATTTTAAATATATTTATTTAAAAGATGTTGAGAGATATTAATCTTGAAATATTTATATTAGGTTTGTGACGTAAGTTAGATATGCACTTTTAGATTGATATCTCTCAGCATCTTTCAAATAGATACATTTAAGATATCTATATTGGTAGCATCTACCGGTATGACATGCACAATTCATTTTAAATGCTAATTAATTCATCCAAAAAATATATATATATCACATCAAATGATAATTAATGAAAAAAATTATATTTATTCAAATGAGTAATAAACATCATATTAAATGAGAATTTAAGAAAATAATTTCATATATATCGAAATGTGAAAACTAGTATAAAATATGTGAAAGAATGTTTTTTTTTGAAAATATATTAAATATATAAAATTATTGTAGTTCCAAAGTCTTGATTTTCTCTTCCTTAGATTTCTGTTTTGAAAGTTGTTTCCATGTTTTTAGCATTTCATATCGATCGTATGAAAATGGAGACAAAATTATGGGACCTTCCAAAAATTTTATACACGAGATCACCACAAATGTTAACCTTGATCTTTCTTTATGCCTTACACACACACACACACACTAAGACTTTCATGTTCCTATTTCTCCTTGAATTATTATGCATAGTTATGCGACATTTTGAGTTTGAAGAAAATGCCTCATGATTATATCAAGTGCATTTTTTGTTTGACACCTAAAGTTCCATATGATATATTTTTTGTTATATCATTTGGTATGAGTAACCCATTGTCTTTCATTGTGCTTATGAATTTTAGTCACTGAAGTTCTGTATTCTTCTCCTTGATATTCATGATTCCACGATGCTTGTGTATCAAAGTCTCTTCTACCCAACATATCTATTTCATATGTTTCCATAATTTGTGCACGATGTAGCATTGAGATGGTTTCCCACTCATGTTCCATTGTATTTCGATGAATGACTTGAAAACCCTCATCTTCAGTATCACTTTAATTTTCATGGTCATCAAGCATAGTCCTCCACTCCACATGCCAAGGTTTATGATTAAATGACTCCTAGTTTGATGTTATTATATTATCATCATGTCTAATATTTCTTTGTATATCGTGAAATGGTTTTTAAATCAATAACTATGACCAACAAAAATCAACCAATTTTTCTAATTCTTACATCGTTATTGTAGTAAACCTTGGGAATACTCTCACAATAGCTTTCACACTCCTAGCCTCCCATTTATTATCTCACCTTGGCTTGGGATTATATGATCACGATCTAGCTATCTCGATTCGTGAAAACATTTCTATTGTGTAAGGTCTACTCATGTATCCTAACCATGTTATAATCTTATATTTATGTAGAAATACTCAACAATAAATATTTTTCAATATAAAAATAGGGACTAACCACTACACAACTCTTGTTTAATTATGTTTTGTAAAATATTTATATGTTTTAATATTGATTTTTTTATTATAAATTTTATTTTTAAAAGTTTACTATTTTATCTAATTTAACTTTTTCAAATAATATTCACTTTTAATTAATTTTAAATAATTAATTTTATAAATATAATTAAATATTGTATAAATTTTGTATTTTTTTAAAAATTCCTGGGGATCGAGGTATGGCCCAATGACTTGGAGCTTATTCAATTCATAGGACAATCACCCTCAAGCCAGTCAACTGTGTAAATGCAAGGGTAATCGGTCCCCTGGGGTCTAGTGGTTAGTGAACCTAGGTGGGTGTCGATAAAGGATTTTTGTAGTCTTTTTTTTTTAAATTCTTGGGGATCGAGGTATGGAAATGAACTGGAGCTTATTTAGCTCACATGATGAATACCCTCTACCCAGTCGACTATGTAAATACAAGAGCAACCAGTTCCTTGGGGTCTAACGGGTATTGATTCTAAGTGAGTACCGATAAAGAACTCGGAGCCTACCACTTGATCTCACCGTCAAACCTAATTTTTATAGGATTTTTATTCATATATATTTTAATCATTATTCAAGTGATTTGATGATTGAAGTGTTTAATAAATGATTCTTGTCTTACAAGTATTACTAATGTGGGATTAACCCAATTACAATTTAATTTTGTATTTTCAATTTAAATTTGAAAGCTTCCATGAAAAATTTCTCATGTAATTTTAATTCATTACCCAAATGATCTCTAGGGAGATGTAGGTTCAACTACCAAACATAGAGAGCAAAGACTATAAGCCAAAATATCAAAGATGGAGGTAGCGGAAGTGATTTTCCATGGATCTCAATGGATTATGGAGGAGCTCCTCTCCCGCAAAGGAAGGAGATTGGTGCTTGCATGCGAATAGCTTCATACTTTTACTTCATCCTATTTTTATTTCGGATTTCCCTTGGCACTTTGGTCCTATGTTAGTTATTTTTTTCTCTATTCTTTATTGGTTGTTTTCCTGTTGCATTTTTTATATTACTTAACAAGTCGTTTCAGACTAGTTTTAGAGTTCGATGAGCTTAATTTTATGGGTTTTGGCTTCTTTAACATTGTTCCTCTATATATTTTTGTAACAAAGTTAAGCCTTTTTAAAACTCATATTTTTCAATAATAAAAATATTACTTAGATGACCTCTATGTGTAGTCATTATCCAAATGATATTTTTCTTTATATTTTTTTAATGATAAGCAAGGGAACCCACTTTAATACAATGACAATAAACATTTGTTAGTAAAGGGAGGGATAATGAATGTAATTACTACTTTAAACTTTTCACCCTCTATTTTTTTATAAATATATTTTTAAAATAAAAAATAAAAATATAAACATCTTAATACAATATAATATTATAAAACAAGAAATTAGGTGACATTTCCCTTGGTAGGTGAAACATTGGAGATAACATCCTTTTTTAAGTAAAAGATTCTACATGATATTTGTATTGTTTATTTTATATATATATATATATTAAAAATAATTTATTTATGTAGATATCGGCATTTTTATCTTTAAATTATTGATTATAATTTAAATAAGAGTAGTTTGATATCAATTTTTTTAATTAAATTATTAGGAATTTTTATTATAAATATAATTGACCCTTGCTATTAAATACCTCCAAAACATCTATACTTTGATCACACATAATATATTATTACTCTCACCAATTAAACTATAACATTTGAGATTACAACATTTCTATAAGTTTAATCACATAATATATTACTATTCTCATTACTTAAATTACAATTCTTCTTATACATTTGATTATAGGTAATACATCATTTTTTTTTAATAGGATAAAAATGCTTTTGACTGGAGTAGTGAACCGATTATGGGGCACAACAAGGGGCCCAGTCCCCAAAAAAGGAAAAAACCAAAGAAATAAGGAGACCAAATGGAAAATGCATCATCTGTGCCATATAACCAAGAGTAACACTCCACTAGCATGTCATTAAACAAAAGAGTTTTTGAGTACAAGCAATAAACAAGCCAAAATGAAAAGCATATTAGACGCTGCAAACCTTCTGCCAGAACTTAGCAGTCTTTAGTAGAAGAGACTCATCCATTGGCGAGGGCCAGCCTCTTTTCCCACCGAGAGAGGAGGTCCTTCATCTTCTACTGTGATTCATTGTGCACCAAGTCTTTTGACTCCATTTGTAGTCTTTCTGCCTTTGATCTTCTACATTTGTTCTTGGTTGTGGATCCAACATTAGTTTTGAGCCTTTTGGACCATACAAGGGTGAAGGCAAATCACAAATTGGGGAGGGCAGGGGGGAGGAAACCTGCAAAGGGGAGGCAATTCTAATCAAGGGGAGGGTGGGTGGCAGGGAGAGGTCAAGGTGAGGAGGGTGCGAGGGTAGACATCATTGACGAGGAGGGAAAAACAAATGCTGAAGCCTTATAGAAAACATCATGATTATGCTAACAAAAGTTAGGAGTAGGACCTTCCTTCTTCCTGCAAACTTGAAAGGAGGAGGGGGCATGAACAACAACTAAGCACGTCGCCACTCTATGACCCATGCAATTGCATCAAAAATAGCGGAAGATGAGGCCTTCATAATTAAGGAATTGAGTTCAATTGCCTCGAGAAGAAGTCAAGAGAACTGAGTGAAAGAGCAGCTTGGACAGGTCCAAAAGAGCACACGCTTAGATAAATTTTCCTTACAACAAATTATCATCAATCTCAATATAGGAGCCCACTTTGTTAACAAGGATCTCAATGTGATCTTTATTCCTTAGGACAGGGGCAATGTGGTATAATCTAATCCAAGTGGGCATCGAAGAAATTTGCATTAAAGAAGGGTCAAAGAAGGCCATCTAAGGATGAAGAAAAATGCCGAACTTGCTGAAGAACCATGGGCCAAAGTTCCAAATTAAATTTTTGTCCTCGAAAGAGTGGAAGATATCATTATTTTCACTAATTAAATTATAATATTTTGAGACTACAATCTTTCGATCACACATTTTTTTAATATGGGTAAATGCTTTTGGACTGGAGCTTTGACTCATTTTGGAACACAAGAGGAAGGCCCAGATCTCCTTTACAACCATTACCAATGGCCACTACTGACTACACTAACACTATCAGATACGATGCTTTCGCCGACATCCCCAACATTGTTAGTGGCTTTAACTAACTAAACATTGCCAATAACCACCAATAGTCTAATATACCCTTTCAAATTTAAACCTACATATAACTGAACACAACCAAACTTCTTAACCGCTCTACTTACATCTTATTACAATCTTTTGATCACACGTTATATACCATCATTCTCACTAATTAAATTATAACCCAATGAGATTACAACCTTTCCTTTAAATATAAATTTAGTAAGAGTGAAATCTAATCGTATTAAGAGAAATCATTGTTGGAATCTTTGGTTTTCCACCAAATCTTTTTTTGATCCGATACATGCGTGGTATGATAAAGACTTTAATTTATGTTGGCTTTTTATTAAACATTTTTTCTACTTTAATTAGACAGTGACCGGACAACCGACTACCCTTTATTGGTGACCGGACAACCGACTACCCTTTATTGGTGACTACATTTAATGCTTGGATGGCAAGATTAGGTTTAGATTATTAATGTACTTTATTGTTTTGATTCTTTTTAATTTTATTTTTTTTAATTAAGTATTTAATATTTTATAAATTATTTTTATTTTATAATTTTTTGTTAATATGAAATTAATTTAATTAGTATAGATTTTTTAAATACACCTATTTAAAAGATGTTGAGAGATATCAATTTTGAGGTGTTTATATTAGATTTGTGATGTAGGTTAGATAAGCACTCTCAGATTGATATCTCTCGACATCTTTTAAATAGATATATGTAAGATATTTATATTGGTAGCATCTGCAGGGGTGGCATGCACAATTCACTTTAAATGTTAATTAATTCATCAATATATATATATATATATATATATATATATATATATATATATATATATATATATATATATATATATATAATGAAAACATTTATATTTATTCAAATGAGTAATATACATTATATTAAATGAGAAATTAAGAAAATAATTTCATATATATTGAAATGTGAAAGGAGTATAAAATATGTGAAAAAATATTTTTTTATGAAAAGATAGTAAATATATAACATTAATGTAGTTTCAAGGACTTGAGTTTCTGTTTCTCAAATTTCTGTTTCAAAAGTTGTTCCCATGTTTTCAACATTTCATATCAATCGTATGAAAATGGACACTGTTAGAATTAGCTACAGGGTCGAATGAATCTAATAGAAAACATAAATAAGAGATAAAACAGTAATAGTAATAAACTATTACTGTATATTCGAGACAATAACATAAATGAATAAATAACTCAAATATGATGGATTACTCTGATAATTCAATATTAATTTGATGTAGAATACACAAATAGCCATTTCTTATATAGAGCAAGACATGCAAGATAAAGACCAGGGAACTCACACAACACGTGTAGTTCAACTGATATTTGACTTCATGAATAGTGGAATGCAACTCCACACTAACAAGATAGGTGTCTAACTTGTGTAAATGCTCAACACAAGTTGACTACTAGTTAAGCAATCTTATTCTATCTTACCCTGAATAGTTGAGTGGAACTCCACTGTAACAAGATAGGTGCCCAAGTTGACTACTAGCTAAGCAAGCTTATCCTATGTGGTGTAAATTATTAATAAACTAATTAAAATAAGTAATTAGTGCACCAATTTAAATAATAAATACAATAAAGCAAATAAATGCACCAAAACCCCCCGTAAGTGAAGCTTAGGTAGGGCTATGCAGATAAGAATAATGTGTAGCCATAGTAGGTACTCTGTACAAATAGATGAGGAAAGGATAAAACTCGAAGGAAGAAAAATCAAAATGAAGGTCTAGGAGACCCCCTGAAGAATTGATGTCCCTTGAAGAACTAATGTCCCGCACCCCCAAAAGAGTTCTCAAATGAAGATACTTGCTCTTAGTGAAAGATTTGATGAAAATATATACAATATGCTCTTACGTAGGACAATATTGACGATCAATGATCTCTGCCTAAATCAACTCCTTGATAAAGTGCATATGGATCTCTATGTGTTTGGTTATTTGATGATGACCCAGATTCTTCGAGATCTGGATAGTGCTTTGGTTATCATAGTAGATGACTGATGGCTTTTAAAATGGAACACCAAGATTAGTGAGAATATTCTGAAGCTAAATAGCCTCAGTAGTGACATTAATAGCACCATGATACTCAATCTCTATAGATGAAAGAGCAATAACATGTTGCTTCTTGCTCTACCAACAAATGGGGTTGGATCCGAAGTGAAAGTTGTAACGAGAAGTGGACTTATGATCATCATAATCACCAACTCAATCATAATCTATGTATCCCACCAAGTCTAAACCTGTACCTGCTGTATAGTAAATCTTGTATCTGATAGTGTTCTAAATGTAGCTCAAAATATGATTGATAACTCTTCAATGACTCTCATGTGGTGTCTGCATAAAGCGTGAAACCATGACAATTGCATATGAAATGTTGGACCATGTATGAGTCAGATAGATGAGGCTGTCTACAAGCTGGTGATATAATGTGGCATCAACCAAGGGAGTGGAACAATGAACCTCAAGTCTAACTCCAAATAATAAAGGAGTCGATGTAGGCCTACAATCAGCCATGTGAAATCGAGATAACAAGTCCATGGCATACTTGGGCTATGAAAGTGTAATCCCACTGTGCTATCTGAATCTTGAGAAAATAACATGATAGGTCCATGTTTTTCATAGAAAATCTATCATAAAGTGCAGTCTTAATACTAATGATGATGGATGCTATGCTCCCTATAACAATGAGATCATCAACATAGAGCACTAAGTACAATAGTGAATCCTCCTATCGTAGAATATAGACATTTAGATCTGAGTGACATCTCGAGAACCTAACTGAAAGAATAAATGTGTCCATCTTGGAATACCAAGCCTTAGGGGATTATTTCAGACCATAGAGAGAGTTTTGCAAGCGACACATCAATGAAAAATCCTAAACGAACCCCTGTGGCGACTCCATATATATCTCCTCATGAAGATCCCCGTGAAAAAATGTGTTCTTCACATCCATCTGATGTATAACCCAAGCATGTGCTGCACCAATAACTAGTATCAATCGAATGGAATTCATCTTAACAACAAATGCAAAGGTTTTTGTATAGTCAATGCCTTCTACTTGAGAAAAACCTTTGGCCATTAAGCGTGCTTTATACTTATCAATATTTCCATCTACTGCAAACTTAGTCTGACATATCCACCTACATCATACTAATTTTCTTCCCTTAAGAAAAGGAACAAGATCCCAAGTGTTGTTCCTAATCAATGAGTCATACTCTTCTTCCATTATTGAATCCCACTCAACTATCCATGTGGCTTCCTGAAAAGACTGTGGATCAGAAGCTGTGACAATGTAGGAATGTGGAAGATCATGTTGTGACCATGTTCTCCTTCTATCTAATAGATCTTTAACAAGAGGGTCTACATCTACCAAAGTCTATCTAACCCATAAAGGCATCAATAGGTGAGGATCCAGAGGAGAAGGAGGAACATGACTTGCTAAACCTTGTTGGGGAGGTATTACCTCATCATCCCTGTGAGTAGATGAAATAGGAGTATCATTATCACTGCTATCTAATTACTCTAAGGAACAAGAATGAGAAATGTTAGAAGACAAGTCTAAAGGACTTTATTCAAATTAAACACTTTTTGCTATAATAAGCTCATATTAATCTAGATCAATGACCTGATATCCCTTAACACCATCAGGATATCCCATAAATATGTAACTTTGACTTTGTTCTAAATCATGGTGCTTGTTTGAAGGTATGTGAGCCCATGCTAGACTGCTGAAGACTCTGAAATGGTGCACATCTGGCTTCCTATTGCACCAAGCTTCAAGAGGTGTTATCCCCTTTAAAGCTTTGTGAGGAACTTTATTTTGTATATATGCAACATAATTTATCGCTTTCGCCTAGTACTCAAATACTAATGATTTTGCATGAATCATACAACTTGCCATCTCTTTTAAGAATGTGTTCTTTTTGCTACACCATTTTGCTGAGGTGTGTATGCAATTGAATGCTAAAAATCAATTTCTTCAAGAGCAATTTTTTTTTCAAAATTGTTGTTCACATATTCCTTCCCATTATCAGTGCGGAGGATCTTGAGATACGTCCCAGATTGTTTCTCTACTAGAGCTTTGAACTCTAAAAATCTATCAAATACTTCACTCTTAGGTTTCAAAAAATAAACCCAAGTATATCTGCAATAGTCATCAATAAATATGAGAACATAACGGGTTTTACTAAAAGACAAAGTAGGTAATAGAACTACTAAATCACTATGAACAAGTTTGAGGACTTGTGTAGCCCTCCAAGCCTTCCCTTTATCAAACTTATCCTCTGGATGTTTTCCTAAGGCACAACCATGACATACATCCCCTAAAAATTGAATCTATAGAAGTCTTGTAACCATCTCTTGTTGACTATACTAATATAAATAGCAATAGTTCAGATGACCAAACCACTCATGCCATAGCTTGCTGACTAAATTAATGTGTGAGAGCAAAGTTGTAAAGGAAGACTGAGGCATAAAGTGGGAGAATGAATAAAGCCAAGTATTATTGTTAACTTTTTCCATTGCAACTAAGGCATTATCCTCTAATTTTTTGATTGAAACAGAATCGGGTGTGAACTTAACTTTCCTACCAGTATCAAAGTGGGTGATTTGGTAGATAAAGAGAAGGTTAATTGATAATTTTGGCACACAAAAGACATCCTCAAATACACCACTATCAACATCAATTGTACCTTTTCTTATGATATCTAGATTAAAATCATCACCTATGAGAATATGAGGCAAAGAACTTGGTTCTAATCCCAAAAATTATTCTTGATTAGAACCC